>APFE031484196.1:864-17686 GCA_000404065.3 Pinus taeda | reverse complement strand
AAAAAACCCCCAAATCAACTTTCAAATCAGTTTACTAGCCTAATATCTGTGTTAACTTGATTGGTCATCTCTTCCCATTGAAAATTTAACGAGATTGACCGGAGAGAGCCTTCTCATACCCCGTAGGGCTAGCTACGAGGTGAAATGGTTTGATGTTGCCTTGAAGGTTTGCCTTTCTCAGCCTGAGGTGAAATCTCAAGCGCTAACACTACCTTTAATTGTGGCTTCTTTGCAGGAGGAGGTGTCTATGTCGATAATTATTGGTGAAGAACTTTTTGGATCAGTGATTTTTCTGTCCCGTTAGCTTGTGAGGAAGATGTTTGAGGTTATGGAGGAGTTTGAGGGCATGTTGTGAGATCAAGGGTATCAAGACCTCCTCATATTAAGAGTTTTAAGGACATGAGGCTTCTGGAGCTGATGTTGAACATAATCAAAGCTAAGGTTATACAGGTCTGTAGGACACCTAATCCTAAAGGGTTAGCGTGGAAGCCGAATGGACAAAGCAGTCCAAGAGACCTTGGGATGTGAATCCCAACGGTCACCAAATGTACTATAAATGTATATCAGATTGTTAATAAAAATGTACTGCATGTTTTATCTTTACTAATTGTTTTCCCTCACCATGTCCGTTTAACATGGTATCAGAGCCATGATGAGTGGCCTGTTTTCCCTGAGCAACTGATCTGAGTTGCCTTGAATAGTGCTGGCCGAGTCTTCATTACCTGAAGAACGCCTGCCTACCTGCTTGAAGTTGCATACCTAATTTCTGAAGGAAACGCACAGGTCCCAGAAATAGTTGTAACTCCTGCTATCCTGAGAGCTACTCAGTCCTGAGCACTACTCTGACATTGATTCCCTGGCCCTGCACGCTGCCTACACTGTTGAGTGATAGGCTTCTCAGAGAATGCATCCCTGGCCTGATAACGCCTCGAATTGAAATGCCTGAAGACTGAACACTACATACCTGACAATCTGAAGACTGCATACTCCTCGGTAATGCCGCTGTTCTTCTTACAATCTCCCAATCTGAAGACTGCGTACTCCTCGGTAACGCCGTTGTTCTTCTTATGGCGAAAATGAACTGTGCCCCTCATTATCTCTGCTTCTTCCTCAGATAATTTCTGTTTTTCTGGGCTCCGTGAATTATTAGTTTCCAATTCAATTTCACCTACCCCTGTTTTTCGTGTGCGATCATCATTCCAGTCGATCTCAAGATTATCAGAATCAACGGATTTGGAGGACCCGACATTTCCACTCCCCTGGTAAATGTTCGCCAGACTCAACTCTCGCGTGAACTTAGTCGAGCCCAACGAATCATCCAAGGCCTTGGGCTGCTCAGTGGGCTTTATGGGTTCATCGATTCTGCTTTTCCGAAATCCCATCGAAGCTCTCCGACCCGGTTTGATAATCCAGAAGGCCCTGTCCGGTCCGGTTTTCACCCATCCATCCTTTTCTTCGATGTTTAAATTCGGCTTGATTTAGTTCAAGTCAAGTTTAATTTCGTCAAACTCTCGACAACAACAGAAGAGTCTATGGAGGCGTCTCGAAAGCCTGATGGATGATTGATATGAGGCCACTGGAAAAACCGATGCATATCCAATGTATTTCTCACTCCACGTGAACTGTAGATGCACTAAACAGAGATTGCAGAGGTTTCATTATGAATAGTTTTCTGGATCATGTATGGATATAGAGCCGGATTGTGACGCTGGATAGCCTTATACGTTGGATTATTGGAACGACGGACAGCTTTTGTGATGAATGTATGGAATCGAAAGTGATCAGGATGGGTTCATTTATAGAGTATGATCGATGCAGGATGACCGGTTATAACTGAACATCTATGTTCGTTTGATAAATATTGGATAAGGTAAAAACCTTTGCATAGATTTAGTATAGTTCAGTTTTGAGCGTTCCACGGAGCCAGAAAAGTGTACCATAAAATTATGTGTGAAATGAAATATATTTAAGTATTAACTGGTGCTCTTTTGCCCGACTTCAGTTAATATTACGCCGGAAAACGAAAATTTTCCTTCATATTATGTTACAAACCAACGTTTCGCCGTTTAGAATCTTGACTCATGTTTGTTGTTCTATCGGTTTCCCGCTCATCCTTTTAATGAATCTTTCAGTAACATAAACTTCAGCAAAACCGAGTGCCTTTAACCTCTTAGAGAGTTGCACTAGTAGGCAAACTCCCATTTAGACCTATGTACCTCTCGTATGCGTCTGATGCCCCAACAACTATACTGTTCATATCTCCAATTGTGTAGCTGTCATATGGTATTATCTGGTTTGGCCAGATTGTGATGTTTCAAAATTGAACCAGAATTAATAATATTCCCCTGTGACATCAACGGCGAAGGCGAAAGCAAATTAATTTGAATGAAAGGCTGACGGATTGGACCTTAGGTGAAATCGACCTGCGCAACATGAGTTTGGTGATGTAAATCGGAAGGCCGAGAGCTGAAAAGCGAGAGGACTATTTCTCTGCCATTGTAATTTTTTGCCAACATTTGTGGGAAGCCCATTACTCTTAAATTTATTCCAAAAGAGTTACATGTAGCAGAAAAATATTGCCCATGAACGAGGATGCAAGTTATTAATATTGGAAGGCTTGAAGTCTGAGGACCTTTCTTACACCATCATAGCAATTGGCTGGAATAGCACCACTATGGAGCAGCTGCATAGTCGTATGACGAGCTTTTCAATTTCATAGGCTGTTGGAATTCAGGATCTGAGCTGCTAGTGGGCATTATTGGCTTATCAATGTTTTATCTGCATTAATCACAATTTCTCCATCTGGTAGATTCATCTGGTTTTGTATCACAATCCAGATTCACAGTTATTATTGGAGTTTATGGAGACTTGTGCGAGTGCTTCTTTTAGTGGTACTGAGATTCTGTTATTATGCAACAATTAAAATTTAACATTACAGATATTCAGTCCTGCTCAAGCCTGTTATGGCTTGTATTTTTTATGCTAAAGGTTTCCCCTTTTAATGTGAAGTGCGTTGGAACTTGGTGCAGCCGGTAGTTAATTGTCTTACAAACCATACGACTCAAAGAAGCAAATAAGATTTTTACAATAGCAATCATTATCAATTTTCATTCCTTTTTCTTTAAGGACGCTGTGGACAGAGTAGTTGTTGCTGCCTCAGTTGTCTTTTTTAAGTGACATTGAAGAAAAATGGCCAGACTTGAAGATGCATTAAAGTTATTGAATATCCTAATTCATTCCATTGTTGATGAGATGGTCAAAGTTAACAAAGAAACTCTCTTTGACATCCAAACCTCTCTGCAAACTGCACATGAGAATATTGAGTTTTTGCAGCTTGAGACAAAGCTGCAGCAAGAAGAACTACAGCAATGGAGTCATTTGTCTGAACTTGTTTCTGTTCAGAAGATTGAAACAGACTCCCATAAACAGCAAGTCAATAATGTTCCTGTTCATTTAAACAAAGCAGCAGTTTTACATGCAGATGCAGAAGTTCAGTCTACACTTCCCAAGCCCATCATCAGACCTTGGGAACAGCTTGTCCACAACAAGCACAGAACCAGTCTTGGATATGACAAGGACTTGTCCTTTCATATTCCAGACTACTCAAAACCCATTGAGTTTCAGAGTGTTGGATTCATTTATGACAGTTCACCTGCTACTCATGACAGTTCAGCTTCAGCTGTTCCAGACTCTGCCCCTCTTCCACAACAGCAACAACAACAACAAATCGTGAAATGCCAACACTGTGATCGAGTTGGCCAACTGAAAGATCACTATTTTGATCTTCATCCATGTAAGCACTGCCATAAAACCAGTCATTCTTCAAACAGATGCTTCAAAAACAAAAGTCCTGCAAGAACAAAGATTCATCTAGGATGGATCGCTTCTTGGCAATGGGCATCAACAGCCAAGAAGATATTCCAAACACATGTCAGAACTTGTTCCAGAATATTGAACAGTCTTGCAGTTGAATTCTCTCCATCTTCTCACCTTGTATCTGACAGGGGGGGAAATGATGGTCATCTACAAGCTTCAAAGCCACATCAAGCGAGCTTGAGCCACAACCTACCACACCAATTTCAGAGTTGTAGCCAGAGACAAAGATGCCTGAACATGCCATCAGTTGGCGATCATGGACATTTCCTCTAGCAGAAGACTTCAGCTTCTTGCCAGTTTTGGAAGAGTTCCGGAAACAAAATTGAGAACGCTTCCTCTAGCAGAAGTCTCCAGCTTCTTTCCAGTTTTGGAAGAGTTCCAGGAATTGCATAAGCATTCCAGAGTTGTTGGTCATCCTTAAACCATCACAGGTTGAGACTTCCCTTTTACAGGTTGAAGTTTTACCTTTTATGCGGGGTGAGGCCTCCCTTTTATGGTTGAAGGTTTCCCTCTTTAAAACAATAGGATCACTTTCTCTAGCAGAAGACTTACAGCTTCTTGCGAGTTTTGGAAGAGTTCCGGGAACTGCACTAAGCGTTCCAGTGTTGGTGGCTATCCTTAAACCACCGCCCTTTTTTACCAACATTTCATAGAGCACATTCAGCCTAGTGCTGCCATGCATTATTGCACATTTTGTATTACAGCTCTTTTCTTGGACTCATACATAACCCTTCGGATTAAGGGGGGGAATGTTGGACACCTAATCCTAAAGGGTTAGCGTGGAAGCCGAATGGACAAAGCAGTCCAAGAGACCTTGGGATGTGAATCCCAACGGTCACCAAATGTACTATAAATGTATATCAGATTGTTAATAAAAATGTACTGCATGTTTTATCTTTACTAATTGTTTTCCCTCACCATGTCTGTTTAACAAGGTCTAGCATCTTCTTATGGTGCTTTTAGGTAGAGACATGATTGGTATTGTATTTATTGGGGATTACAAAAATATGGTCCTTATTTTTCCTTTAATTGTGGCTTCTTTGTAGGAGGATATGTCTATGCCGATAATTCCTGGTGAAGAACCCTTCGGATTGGTGATTTCTTTGTCTTGCTAGCTTGTGAGGCATACGTTTGAGGTTGTGGAGGAGTTTGGGGGCGTGTTGTGAGATCGAGGGTATCCGTATCTACGGTCTATGTTATGCATCAGTCGAATTAATATGAAATCCAAATTATAAATTTTCAATAAAGGTGTGCACATTATGATAGTAACATCGAGCCAATTGAAGGATATGCTGGCAAAGAAGAAGATGAAACTTGGCAATTGAAGATAAGGAAATTTATTTTCACTTTAAAATGTTTTGTGAATCTTTGTTATATATTGTGGGAATTTAAATTACAGAACATTTCTAAAATGTAAAACTTGAATCAATGAAAAATCGGTGTGGCAAAAATGGTTGGAAATGAGCTATCCAGTAACTAGCGGATCAACCTCTGGCTAGAAATTGGCTGAAAGAAGCACCCAAAAATTGGATTTTTTTCAAACAAAAAAAATATATATCTAAATTGCCAATTTTTTGGCACAATTGGGCATCAACATCACCGTAAAAGGGTATTCTTCCCTCATTTGTGCTTGCTAATTTCTGTGAAATTTATGCATTTTTTCCCTTGTTTGCCTGCTCAGTTAAAATTATGAAATTTAATGGATACTTTAGAGTCATGTTTTGGTCTGAGGCCGAGATATCTCCTGCTAACAAAAGAATGATCAGGACCATCAGCTTGGAGATTGTAGGATTGAGAAATTACTTCCCTATAGTTGATGTTGTTTATTTTGTTTTAGATTAGTTTCCCTTATTTAGAAATCCAAAGCTTGAGGAGCACAGGTGGATATATGCATGCATGAGGGCTCTCATGCAAGTTCATCCAATGCTTAGGGAGAATGATAAGCATGGAGTCTTTGAGGATTTTATACATTTTTTTGATGTTAAATGGCCTCTAGATGACCCAAAATCTAGGGAGATTGTTTCAGTCAAGATCTCATATCCTCCCAAAAGTGGCCAAGAGCAGGTGAATTTGCCACCCAGATTAGCAGAGAACTCGGAGGATTATTCAATGGATAAGCAAGTGAACTGGATTTTGTCGAGGCAATGTGCAATGTGCTCAAAGGAACTCCAGGCTGACAATGTCCCTCATTGAAAAAGATACAAGGGGGTGATATACTGCGATCACCCTTGTCAAAAAAGACATTGGAAGGATGTTCACAAAAGAAACTATGTACTGTATAGAGTGATGATGGAGAATGAAGAGGAGTTGGAATTGAAGGTATTTATGTTTTCTTTCCTCTTGGAGAATCCTTGCAAATGGTTGGCTTTTATTGATTTACATAAAAATCATATGTGGATGAGATTTTTTAAATGTCATCATCACTTCCCTTTTGGATTGTTGCCACCTCCCGAGGGAGGAGGGCTAGCAGGGGCATGGGGGTTTGAACATTAGAAATACTTCATTCTCCTCTTCCATATTATGTTGGAAGAGATAGTACTTCTGCCATGGCTCTCCTGTCAAGATGGATTGAATAATATAGTTTGTGGTTGCTCTCTCTTACAAGCCCAGTTGCAACTTTGTTTAAATCCCATTTGACTCTATATCATATTCTCACAACCCTCAGTATAAGTGACGAGAATATAATAGCAAGGAGGTAGTGGTCCATTACTTGGGCCCTAAAAGGGAGCTTGATTGGATGTATGCATTCTCTGAGAATGGCCATTTTCTTTATTGTTTTGGTCATTTTCATATTTTCATGGTTGGGCTTGACGTGCCAAGAATGTTAGAGTAGTTTCTATTGTAGGTAATATAGTTAGGGTGACTTTAGTTAAGGGCCTCTATCAGGAGGAATTCCTCTATCTGCATTCTCCTCAAGTGATTGTAGCTCTCAACTATGGACTAGAGGCATATGACAGGTGGAAAGGTGCCTTAGAGCTAATAAAAACTCACGAAGTGATTGGATACTTTACTAATGACTCATTTTCTTGTGAAAATGAGAAGTAGGTTCTTCGTGTTGCAGGTTTGCATATTATCTATCCTATTACACCTAATCCATTTCATTCACCTTAGAAAAATAAAACTCCCTCCAGTAATATTCCTTCATTTGATAATGGATGTGTATTTGGAATTTACAACTAGAAGGGTTCAAATATGAAAAGGGGATAAGAACCATGGTGGAAAATCATTTTTCACTTTTAACTAAATAAATTGCTTAAGTCTAAGAATTTTAATTTATGTTACCATTTTCCCAGAGAGATCGAAGTGTCAACAACACTTTCTAGTGTTATAAACAACATTATCCATCTAGTGGCTGGAAACTAAAACTAGTGATTGATCTTCAAAAAATTACATTGTGGTGACCTTCTAAAGTGTAATTTTAATTCATATTGATCCCCTCTGGCCTCAAGCATATTGTAAATAATAGTATTTATTTTATTTAGTATTTTCTTCATTGCTTTAAGTGGAATTAATGGGAGCAAGGCTCTAGGTTTGTTTGGTTGTCTATCAAAATCAACGATCGTTGACATAAAATTTTAGAGAAATGGAAGAGAAAGAGATTAGAGTTGGTTTTAGATGGATCTCTTTGATGCAAGTAAAAGGAATTGTTTTCCATGGGTTG
Organism: Pinus taeda; assembly: GCA_000404065.3. Lineage (NCBI taxonomy): Eukaryota > Viridiplantae > Streptophyta > Pinopsida > Pinales > Pinaceae > Pinus > Pinus taeda. The sequence goes on along the minus strand of APFE031484196.1, from coordinate 10,149 downwards.
TTGTACTCTAACTGTGCTGGAGAAAATAACATTTTATCCATAATATTTCATGGTAGTTTTGTTTCCCATAGGAGTTATGCTTACCAAAAATAAGCATATGAGACTAGCCATTTCCCATAGTATCTATATTGCATATTGTTTCTTACCGTAACTTTCCTTTAGAGGAACAAAAAACATGGCATATTGGCATTGTAAATTTTTTATGAGTCATTTTTAATAAAGGGTCACATTGAGAACGGTGTTACATCACTAGTCAAAATTCCATGTAATAAATTTAATAAAGGTAAAATAATAACCAAGATCATGGGACACGTATTCCAAGCTAAATGTTGGGAAAAAACATCCTAATGTGGGTGTTCATTTGGTTTATTATGGCTAAAGGAAATTGGAAAAGGAAATGGCAAAGGCTTTGGAAAGGCATGCGGAATTAATTGGCATTTTAATTATGGAAATGCCGAAAATTAGGAGAAAAGGAAGGTGAAAGGTCACAGGTTGCATGTGAGGAGGAAACTTAGGAAAATAGAGGCCTCATTAATTAAAATAATTCTAAGGATCAGTTGGTAACTTTTGTCAATTCAGTTTTGGAGCTCTCTCTCTCTCTCATACTCTTGGACACTTAGATCATTCTTGGAGCACTCTAGCATTGGGTCAATGAAAGTGAAGGAAGGACAAAGAAGGCAAAGGGAAGCAAATATCAATCAAGGAAGAGCACGATCAAGTGGTTATAGCGGGATTACTTGCAGGTATCAAATTTCATGTGTGATATCATTGATATATTTGGCATGCATGGTACATGCATGTGTGTTGTCGGTTTTCTTGTTGTCATTGGCATGGGTTTTTCCAGGTGTGACAGTGTTTTTCAGCCTTGCCTTGCTATTTCTGGATAGCCATGGTGTGGTGGGTTCTCTTGTTTTTGGTTGAGTTGGATTGTCGGATGGACTCGAAGCTGAGTGGGGTGGTCTCAGGATTATTCACAAGGCCTGGGAATCTCGGGATTGGATACACAGTAAATCCTAGTTGTGAACACCTTGATTGAGCTTAGGAACCCTCGACTGGTGAATGTCGGGATACATGGTAAAGCTCAAAGGTGAATACCCTTGATTGGGCCTAGGAATCCCTTGATCAGTTATGGAAGGATACATGGTAAATCCCAAAGAGTGGTGACCTTGATTAGTAATGGTGGGATACACGGTAAAGTTGAGAGGTTGAGAGAAACAAATTCATCATGGTTTAGGTGGAGAGGTCTGGAGGCATCCATGCTTGCTTAGGGCCTAGTGATCCCGTGGGGGTTGTGGTAAAGCCTAGTTGTATTAATGAGGTTTTGGGCCTAGGAATCCCTTGGTGGGATATACGATAAATCCTGAGGAATCACTGTTTGGTTTTGATGTGAGTCCCACATTCATGCTTGGAATATGGCATGAGGTGATTGGCTTTAAGAAATATTTGTTTCATCCCAATCTATCGTCGAGTGGTTCATGGAAGTCCCATACCTGGTTGGCTTATGCATTCATTAATAAGAGCTCCTTCTCCTTGGTATTTCATGTGTAAATTTATTGTTTCATATGTGATTCTTATGGTTTTTATATCCTTGTTATTTTTGTTGGTTATATGTTGGTTATGATTATGTTTTATGACAGATTTTATGTATGCCTCTCATCATGTTTTGATTATAAAATGAATGTACAATGAATACATGACCTAATAGATGATAATTCATCTATTGTGATAAGGCATAAATGCTTCTTTATGAATATCATATAAGTATGAGGCCTCTATGTTCAAATCTGGTGTTATGACCTGTAGATTACATATTTGTGACATGTTTGACGAAATTCCTGTCATGGCTAATAGGGGTAAGATCAAGTACTTGTGCCAATGACTACATTAGTAGCCTTATTCCATTTTTATTACCATTTATGAAGGTTTCATGAAGTTATTGGTAGTGGCTTGAGACCTAGCCCTGGAAAAATGGCTCAGAATCTGGGGCCGATGGCTCAGAACTAGCTGAAAAAGTCCATAGTTGTTGGCATGCCTTGTTATGGGAGTGACTAGAAGGCCTAATTCACTTACATGGCTTTTCATTGGAGCATATGAAGGTCCAGATCAGTAAAATCTCAAGTTGTCTCAAGGGTTGGTTTCCTCGTGAAGGGTTTGTAGCTACAGAGGAAGGTCATATTGGTTTGGTTTTGTTGGTTCCACTTCCTTAACTATACATGGGGAGTTGAATCCCATCATATTAGCCTCTCGTCACATGTTTACCCCAGCAAACCAATTAACTTGGGTAAATGTGGGAGGATAGTTTTATAGAGTGGTATCAGAGCATGGTTCACCCCTTGGACTGGATGGGCAATGTGTTGGTCATGCATACATGTCGGTTGCATATGTGTTATTTATGCTTCTCGTATAGGTGCTTGTTGTGTATGCATGGTGGTGGTCATGGTTTCATTTGTGTCACCATGTGAAAGTTGATGGCTTTGTTGTTGGATGTGGTCATCATGATTGTACATCAATTTTTCATTGGTTATGCATGTTAGTGCTTATATGTTGTTATACATACATTCACATGGTGATAGTTGTTGTGCATGAGGTCATGGTATGTGGTTAGTATTTTCATGTATTGATAATTGGATAATGGTTGAAATGATGTTCATATATTTTTATGATTATTTTTATACATGTATTGTGCTAATCTGGTAGATCTTGCAGACTAGATATCCTCCCTTGAATTATACTGAGGTATGTTAATTATGTTATGTTTTGGATTTAGGAAAGAGATCAAAGATGACTAGCAATATGGTAGACTAGAGTTCACGAGACTCTCCCTATGGATCATATGAGAATCATGGTGTTGGGCACTCATTTGATATAGCAGACACGTTGAGAAGCTTGAAGGTAGAAAAAAGAAGTTGCAAGGTAGATAATGACATGATCATGTAGCCGCAGAAGAAACAAGTAGAATTCAATGCAGTAATCCTTTGGAGTTTTTCATAATTGCAGAGACAGGGATCGCTTCGGATCAGCCATGGGCAAGAGGATAGGACTAATGGGGCATATGGTAGTAGATCTCATGGTGGTCACAGGTCGGATATGGATGAAATGATCAGAGATGGAAGGCTCTTGGATACTCTGGATAAGGGAGGCAATGGAAACAGGTTCTATTCTAGTTTTGGTTCTGACATGCACTACAATTGTCATCATTAGCATCCTTACAGGAGGTGTGACAGGGTATTTTCCAAATGAGTTCAAGAAAGCGAAGCCACCTACCTTCGATTGGGATTTGAAGAAATCAGAGGATGAAAAAGCATGGCTACTTGGGATGAAGAAATTCTTTGAGCTGCATGAGTACACAGAGAATATGAAAGCCATAATAGCTATCTTCAACCTCAAAGGGAAAGAAGACATCTAGTGGGAAGATGTGAAGTGGGTCAGAGACATCAGGATAGAAGAGTTGAGTTGGCATGAATTCAAGCGACTTTTCAAGAAGAAATTCTTGTCATAAAGGTATTATGACAACAGAGTTAAGGAATTCTATGAACTAAATATGGAATCAATGACAGATGAGGAGTATATGGCCAAGTTTCTAGACTTCAGAGATTTGTCAATGGATTTTCATTAGCATTTAGAGATCGGATTGAGTGTGATGAACCTTGGTCACTTGAGGAAGTTATTGGGAAATTGAAGCCTTGTTATGAGCATTCAAAACGTAAGACAAAATCATAGCAGGGTTGAAAAGGGAAAGATAAAGCTAAAGGTAAATGGTAGCCGAAAAGAAAAAGGCCTCAGGGTGTAGGTGAGAATGAAAATGTTGCACCTTATAAGAAAGTTAGACAAGGACATAGGTCACATCCTGGAGGGCAGTAGAATAGAGGTGATTGTATGGGACCGTTGCAGTGTTGGATATGTGGCAAGGAGAGTCTCAAGATATATTTTCCACAGTATCAGGGTGGTAGGCCTCATATCTATAGTGTGCAAGAGGTGCAGAATATTGGGGATGTTGGCCAGAGTATTCCTCGTATCTATGCAGCATTGGATAACAGGCAGACGGATCACCGGGGATCCATTATCAATATGGACGTCGAGCTTTGTGATCAAGTTGTTTCTCTTTTGATTGACCCTAGATCTAGATATAGTTATGTTAACCCTCACTTTTTGGATAAGAGTGGTTTGAATAAATAAGTGCATGTATAATCTTGGTTAGTGCACTTAGCTATAGGTAATGAGAAGAGAGTTCATCATTAGGTAAGATCTTGTGCACTGAGTTGAATGGTATGCCTACATCAGCACATTTGAATGTATTGTCATTGGGGTCATATAGTATGATTTTGGGTATGGAGTGGTTGTATCTTCACAAGACTAAGGTGGATTGTTATGATAAGGCAATTGAGTGCTTGGATGATAATGGAGAACAGAGAGTCTTGATGAGTAAGAAGAAGGAAACATCGGCTAGAATGGTGACAGCTATGCAGGCAAAGCACAATCACATAAAATGGTGTGTGTTGTTTGTAGTACATATTTCTAGTGATAAAGGTAAGGAGGATGAGGATGTGGAGATATTAAGCAAATACCCAATCTTGTAGTAGTTTTAGGATGTGTTTCCAGTAGATATTTCAGAGTTTTTTCCTCATAGAGAAGTAGGCATTTCCATTGAGTTGGTACTAGGGGCAGCACCAACATCAAAGGCACCTTACAGAATGAGCACTCCAGAGTTAGTAGAACTGAAGTTACAATTGAAAGAAATGATTGACAAGGGATACATTAGGCCAAGTGTACTGTCGTGGGGTGCACCATTGTTGTTTCTAAAGAAGAAGGATGGTACTCTCAGGCTATGCATTGATTAAAGGTAGGTTGCCAAGGATTGATGACTTGTTTGATTAGTTGAAGAGAGAAGTAGTGTTTTCGAAGATTGACCTGAGATCAGGATACCATCAGGTATGCATTAAATAAGAGGACATTTACAAGACATCTTTGTGGACTAGGTATGGACATTATGATTTTGTTGTAGTTCCATTTGGTTTGACTAATGCTCCAACTATTTTTATGTGCTTGATGAAGAGTTTGTTGCATCCTTATCTGGACAAGTTTGTTATTATATTCATTGATGAAATCTTGATATATTCTAATAATGAGGAAGAGCATGTCGAACACTTAGCAGTAGTATTGAGATTGTTGAGAGAGCATCAATTGTATGCTAATATCAGTAAATGCAGTTTCTTTCAGATAGAGGTACATTTTTTGGGACATGTTGTTTCCAAGGAAGTCATAGCAATGGATCTAGAAAAGATAAGGGTTATCATGAGCGGGAATCTCCTAGAAATGTGGATGAGGTCATTCATGGGGCTAGTAGGTTACTACAGGATATTCACCAAGAAATTATCTTGGATTATATATCATATTACATCATTGTAGAGGCAAGGTAAGAAATTTAAATGGAGACGAGAATGTGCAGCAAGTTTTGAGAAATTGAAGCAGTTGTTGATGAATGCTCCAGTGCTAAAGGTTGTAGATACAGATAAAAATTTTGTGGTGTGTATAGATGCTTGCAAGGGAGAACTTGGTGGAGTCCCTATGTAAGAAGACAGGAAGCGTTCTATGAGTCACAAAAATTGACTGAGCATGAGTATAATTATCTGACACATGATCTTCAATTGGTAGTAATCATCCATGCATTGAAGATGTGGAGACACTATCTTCTTGGTAGGAGGTTTGACCAATCGAATCTAAATGTCAGGCAATCTAGATGGTTGGCCACGATCAGTGAGTTTGACTTTTAATCCGGTACATTAAAGGTAAAGAGAACAAGCTTGCAGATGCTCTTAGCAGGAGAGTATAGGTAAATCACATAGCAACTATGAGCTCCTATGGGAAAAATTTACAAGATCGGATCTTGCAGGAAAGTCAGCAGGATGACAGGTTTAGGGAGCTTATGAACAAGTTACAGTAGGATACAGGTTATCAGGATGTGGATTATCATCTCACTGCAAATGGTTTGATCATATTTAGGGACGGGATATATGTCACAGAAATCAGTGAGATAAAGAATCTTATATTAATGGAATTTCATGCTAATACTTATTCAAGTCACCCAGGATATCATAAGACATTGATAGTGGTGAAGAAGTTCTACTATTGGTTGAACTTGAAGAAATAATTAGCAGATTAATTTTGTGGCTAGGTGATTGGATTGTCAACAGGTAAAAGCAGAGTGTAAGCATCCAGGTGATCTACTACAGCTGATTATGATTCCAGAGTGGAAATGGGAGGTCATTTCCATGGACTTCATTACAAGTTTTTCAAGGACATCTAGACAACATGATTCTATTATGGTTGTGGTTGACAGGTTGACAAAGGTAGCACACTTCATTCCAGTGAAGTCTACATATTCAGCTAATGATGTAGCACAAGTATTCATCGGAGATGTAGTGAGATTGTATGGTGTTTTGAAGAATATTGTGTCAAAGAGGGATACCAAGTTCACTTCTATATTCTGGAAAGAGTTATTTTTCGATTTGGGTACAAAGTTTCCCTTTGGTATAGCTTATCATCCATAGATAGATGGACAAACAAAGAGGGTCAATAGGACATTGGAGGACATGTTGAGGATGTATGTGATGCATCAACAGTGGAGGTGCGAAGACTTGAATATGTCTTAGCATGAAATTCCCTCAAGATAAGCTTCTTTATCTCACTGCATATGGCTTGATCAGATCTAGGGATAGGATGTATGTGGAAGACAATAGTGAGATAAAGAAGCTTATCTTGAGGGAATTTCATGCTAATACATATTCAAGTCACTCAGGATATCATAAGACATTGATAGCAGTGAAGAAGTTCTACTATTGGTTGAACTTGAATAAAGAAGTGGCAGAGTTTGTGGCTAGGTGCTTGGATTGTCAACAGGTAAAAACAGAGTGTAAGCATCCAGGTAATCTACTATAGTTGATTATGATTCCAGAGTGGAAATGGGAGGTAATTTCCATGGACTTCAGTACAATTTTGTCGAGGACATCTAGACAGCATGATTCTATTATGGTTGTGGTTGACAGGTTGACAAAGGTAGCGCACTTCATTCCAGTGAAGTCTACATATTCAGCTAACAATGTAGCTCAAGTATTCATCAGAGATATAGTGAATTTGCATGGTGTTCCAAAGAAGATTGTGTTAGAGAGGGATACCAAGTTCACTTCTAGATTTTGGAAAGAGTTATTTTCAATTTGGATACAAAGTTTCCCTTTAGTATATCTTATCATCCATAGATAGATGGACAGACAAAGAGGGTCAACAGGACATTGGACATGCTGAGGATGTATCTGATGCATCAACAGTGGAGGTGCAAAGAGTATCTTCCATTGGTTGAGTTTTCTTACAACAATGTGTACCAGGAATATTTTAGGATCAGTTTGTTTTAGGCACTATATAGGCAGAGTTGTAATACTCTCATCAGTTGGAGTGATCCAATGAACAAGTTGTTGACTGGACCGGATATGTTGGCAAAGATGGAATAGGAAATGCAGGTAATTTACATGAATCTAAAGGCATCATAGGATAGAAAGAAAAATTATACAAATCGAAACAAGATGTTTAAGGGGTTTCAAGTTGGGGAACAAGTGTATTTGGGCATCAATCCCGAGAAGAGCTCCTTGAGGATTGGATAGTGTGCCAATATGGTACCTCAATTTTGTGGACCTTTCAATATTCTTGGAAGGATTGGACTAGTAGCCTACCAACTTGCACTACCTATGAAAGTGAAATTCCATGATGTTTTCCATGTGTCATTGCTAAAGAAGTATGTTAAATATGTTGATCATGTGATTGACTGGTTTGTATTACTAGTGGATCCAGAAGGAGAATTCCAGATGAAACCTCAGTGTATTTTTTAGAGAAATATCCTCATGCTCCATAACCAAGCAATCAAGAAGATTAAAGTGCAATGGAAGCACTTTGGGCCTGATGAAGCTACATGGGAGATGGCAGATCCTATGTGGGTTATGTATCCTTCTCTATTCGTCGGTTGAGTGAATGTTTTTGGTATATGTTTTGGTGTGATGTTTTGGTATGTACATATGTATATGGATGTAAATACCACCATGAGTTGTGTTATAAAGCTCCAATAAGTTGTATGGGTTTTATGCCATTATGGTTGTCATGTTGTTATGTTTCCATGTTGGTTTTATTCTCAACAGGTTGACCATTGTAAATATTGCAATGAGCTAAGCTATAAATCTCCATGAGTGTGTTTTTTTTTCTTTTTAGCATGTTTTACTAGTTGTAGGTGTCATTGAACACTGAGGACAGTGTTCCCCCAAGGGGGAGGGTTTTGTAACAACGTTGGTCAAAATTCCATGTAATAAAGTTAATAAAGGTAAAATAATAACCAAGGTCATGGGACACGCATTCCAAGCTGAATGTTGGGAAAAAACATCCTAGTGTGGGTGTTCATTTGGTTTATTATGGCTAAACGAAATGGAAAAGGATTTGGAAAGGCATGAGCCATTAATTGGAATTTTATTTATGGAAATAATGGAAATTAGGAGAAAAGAAAGGTGAAATGTCACAAGTTGCATGTGAGAGGAAAATGAAGAAAATAGAGGCCTCATTAATAAAAAGGCTTTTGAGGATTAATTGGTACCTTTTGTCAGTTCAGTTTTGGATCTCTCTCTCTCTACTCTGTTATGAAACCAGCTCAAGAAAAGATAGAAAAGATAGATCAACGACTTAGAATTCAGCCTCTTCGAGGGGGCAACCTCCTTTATATTACATAAATGAACAATTCTTGGATGATACAAATGAAAATAGCTCCTTTCTATATATAGGAGTCTAAGGGGTCATAACATAACCAGAGATGACATAACAATAATAATGTAAGGGCACAATAATAATAATAGTGGGCTTCTATGGGGCACAATAGTAACAATATGGGCACTACATGGGTACATCAATATAATAAGTGGTTTGTACTAATAACAATAAGGGGTTACACAGTAGTATAGGGGCCTAACATGCCCCTCTCCTTCAAAAAGTGTTGTCCTCAACGCTTGAGTAGTTCTTGATGCTTATGTATAAAATTCTTGTCGTCCCATGTGGAATCTTCTGCTGGTAAGTACTTCCACCTAATGAGATACGTTGAAATTGATCGATTTCCTAGCTGCTCCATATGAGGATTCGATGCATCCTGTAACCTGACTCTAGAAGTAGCATCTGCATCTGCCAGGCGTGCATTTTGTGATTGTATCCATGCCTGCACTGTGGCATCATTTCGTTTTATAGATGGCCCTGCTGATGAAACTG
>APFE031484193.1:0-40593 GCA_000404065.3 Pinus taeda | reverse complement strand
ACTATCAATAAAGTTATTTGATTTTTCCTCCATATACTTGTGTATTTGTGGATCTTGTATTTGTGAATGCAAATGTATGGTTAATGTACTTATGATTTTGCATTGTTTATGTTATTATAGATCTCTATGCTTTAGATGGTTTTTTTTTGCTTTGTCTCTACAAGTGTTCTTTAAAGCGAGACAAGTGAGAAAGGAGTGGCAAGCTCTATCAAAGGAGAGAGCAAAAAAGAAAGGAGCCAAGTGAAAGAGATTAAGGTTCGGGTGGTCTCTCTAACTTCTCTCTCATCTATCATACATAAAGGAAAACACAAGTCACTTTGAATTGTTTGTTTCTAAGATAGCTACTCGTCTTAGTGGGACTAGCAGATCAAATAGACACTAGTTTTCCCGGAAACAATAAATTTGGGTGAATAACACTAACAAAGACATGTCAGATGGTACTAATTTTGTTGTAACTCCAAACATTAAAAAAACCAATTCACTATAATTGTCATATACACTTTTTATATAATTTTAATATGTCATTTCATAGGAAGGTTTTGAGTTTCAATTATTAAAATATCTCACTTGCTATATGAATACCTTACAATGACAAATGAAATACGAAGATAAATGCCTTTTATAGGTGACATTTGATTTTTCAAAGCAAAAGATTATGAGTGCACTATACATCTAATTTATTTCATTTCATATGGGATGTGAGGTTAACAATTTGATTTCATCATGGTTTATGTGGCCTTTCACATTTGATTTTTCAAAGCCAAATATTATGCATGTGCTATACATCTAATTTATTTCATTTTATATGGGATGTGAGGTTAACCATTTGATTTCATCATGATTTTTGTGGCTATTTTGGGCAAGATTTGGTGGTTTCTAATAAGATTTTACATTTTAGTTGTAAATATTATAAACATGTTTTTTCTTTTGAAAACAGAACTTATTAAGAATGATTTCTTATTTTGATAATTCAAGAGGATTAATTCTCTCTTTAGTTTTTTAAATAGTTGAATAACGAATTTGGAAAGAAAAATAGTAAAAGTAAATAGAGACATTATTGACAAATTAAACTTGAAATTTCTATGACATTTCAAATTATTTTTCTTGGAACAACTTTTATGGAAATTGTGGCTAATGATATTTTAAAATTTGTATTAAAACTTAATTTTGCAAATAAATCCATTGTGCAATTTAATAAAATCTCAATATTCCATATATAAAATATTAAACTTATTATTTTACATATATGGAACTATTTGTTTTTTCCTAGAGTAAAAATTATTATCAAATTCATATTTATTTATTTCAATTTCTACATAATCTTTATTTTATTTATAATGTTAAAATCTATTTGTTTTTCAGGTTAGAAAAACATACATAAAAGTCATTACATAATCAAAATATTAATAAGTCTATCCCAAAACATCAGCGATATATTAAAACAAAATCGAAAATATAGAAAAACGAAACAAGAAGATAGCCCCAAAATCCATAAATGGTGTTTGAAATCTAATTATTTATAGCTAATTATATATAGAGATTATATATAAAATACGAATTTAAAATAATATTTAATTTAATAAAATTTTAATTGTTAAATTAATTTTTATCAATAAAAAGTAAAAATGCAGAAATAGAAAAGCTAAATAGAAAAGCATTACTAATAGCATAAACACAATTATAAAAAAGTTGTATATTAAACCCTTACAAAGATTACATATAAAAATAAGAAATTTCAAAATCATCTACACTGGCAGGCGCTATTAACCCTCTCACATTTTTGTGGGTTAATTCGAAGTAAAATATTATTCTTATGGGAAATCAACTCCGTTGTAAAACAGAGTGCTGGAAAAGACCAAAGGAAGTGTGGGAGGAAAGAGTGCATTTTTTGTTCTTTAGGAAAAGTGGAAACAAAAAAACATTTCATTTTAGAATGTGAGACCTTCAAAGACAACAGGGACAATTATGCAGATACGTTGGCAGCTAGCTCTTGGGATAATCTATTTAGCGAGGGGTTTGTCAAGAAGTTGGGAGAATTTTTTTTGAAGCTTCACAGAAAAAGGGCTAAACACATCAAGCAGATTAAGAAGCAATCTGTCTCATAAATTATCTCTAGCCTCGTGGACGTTAAAATAATTTCTTTCTTTCTCCTATTAAATATTCAAACATTTAATTACTAAGTAAAAAATAATACCCAAAAAAATCCTAATTATTATATTATACTTTCGTAGGGAATAATGCAATGGGTAGATGGGTTGACCTTCACTTTGTTACCATTCGACCAAAAGCTAAATTGTGATTTGTAATGTTAACCTTTGAAACATAAATTAATTTATTTGGTTGATTATTTTAAAACAAATTTTGTTGTTTTTTATTAGTTACCTAAGCTCTCCTCTTATTAAGTAATCATGAGCTCTTACTTCAGAAACGTGCTCCACTTTATTTGATTTTTAAAACATATAGATACGTGTATGCTTTAGGTATGAGCTAACCAGCTTGCCATAGGGCATTAAATGACTGGTTAGCTGCATGCCTTTTAACTTTATAACACACCCGCACGCATAACGAGATAAATGAAAAATAATGAATGTGTTATAAAGTTAAAGTGCATGCAGCTAACCAGTCATTTAATGCCCTATTGCAGGCTGGTTAGCTCTTGCCATCTGCTTTATGCGCTCAAGCCTGACAAGAAAAATTCAGTGGCATTAACTGCATCTCTAAAACCATATGCTAATACCCAACTCCCAAGGGCCATATAAGAACCATATCTCAAAGGTTGTATTAAATTCATTTATCGCATAGATGAAATTATTTACGACTTATTTTTGGATAAAGGGTTGCCTTGTGCGTTGTGCTTCTTGCTGGTTGGAAGGGGATTTTAGAAATTTGATAATTACAGTAGTGTAGTTATATTAATTTATTAAATGCTAATAGTTATCAAATTTATAATAATTTTTTAATATATTAGTCATATAATATTGAGAATTTATAACAATGGGATAAAATAGAAGTGAGAAATAATGATTTAAAAATCTATCACTACTTTAGTTAAATTATATATATACTCTCGATTGGGATGCGGGTCGATGTCAGAGAGGCCAGGTTAGGATTTGATATGGGTAGTACGAAGGCCATAACGACTGTCGCTTCCCACATGCTCAAGGCAAGGTGTAACGCCTTGTGGTCATCGGGCGACCGGGCGCGTTCTTGCTCACCGAAATGCGACTAAGTATGAAGTGCAACGAGTTCCAACGACGAGGCACGGTTACATAATGCGTGCGGACAGATTGGCGCTCTAGTTATATGGAGAGTTGGGCGAGACAAATGAAGGGCGGGCCGACCTATGGAGGGGTGTCACATATCGTTTGGGCGCGTCAGTTTTATGACCGTTTGGTGGGTCGGCCGTGGAGGAGGTCACCACACCATGGTGCGTATAAACACATGGAGGATTCGCTCATTTGCAACAAAGAACTTCTTATCGTTCCATCACAAACGAAGAAGTGCGAAGGTCTTCTACCATAGGTTGTAGGGCGTTCGGTGATGCGCTCGCCGAGTTGGGCAGGTTGACACGCACATCGGTTGGTGTTTGGAGGTGTGGGCAGAGGGCGCGGTGAGGCACCCACCCACTGGGTGAACCGCATTTGGTTGTGGTCGTGCGGGTGTGCACGGGTGTGCCCGCCCATTCGGGCAACGTTTGTGATTCGGTTGTATTGTATTGCTTTGGATTGTTGGGTAGGCGAGGTGAGACCGCAGTGCGCTCTTGCATGGGTGGGCACCCGCCTTGGTTATGAACGCCAGTGGAGCGACGCTCCCGGCCATTGTACAAAATCTCTATATATTATAAAAATATTATCTTGCATATGAATCGTGTTATTGCTGCTATTCTATCATGTTGTTTATAATGGTTTCCGCACATGATGAAGTTATTCATGGTTAATATGAATGTTTAGAGGCGTAGTTCGTAAAGTAAGTCAATAATAGAAAATGTTGGTTACTTAGGCGGTGCCACACCCGGCCAATTTAAGGAAAAAGAATTGGGGGCATGACAGGTGGTATTAGAGCAGGTTCACAAGTGGTGAAGCCGTTGCTTGATGATGAACGTAGTGAATGGGTATGTATGCAGGGAAACGTTATGGAGAAATCATGGATGAAGAGTCTGAGTTTCGTGGACTTGATGGTCCGTGGCAAGACCATTCAAGCTCTTGTGGACACAGGAGCCACTCATAACTTCATGACGACACGGTTGGCAAAAGAGGTCGGACTGATGATCCTCCCATCGAACCTTGAGGTCAAGGCAGTGAACTCTAGAGCTAAGGTGGCGGGTTTGGCACACAAGGTGCTGGTGCAGATAAAAGATTGGAAGGGCCAGTTGGACTTCACAGTGATGGAGATGAACGACTTTGATATGATACTTGGACAAGATTTCTTGAAGGGAAATAGGGCTATTGTTGTCCCCTTCTGTGATGAGGTGGTGCTGGTTGGACAGTCACAAACTTGGACTTTGCCCACTCATAGGCAAAGGAGGGAAGTCAAGGTGCAGCATGTTTCTGCACTGAGTTTGGAGAAGGCTATGAAGGAGTTAGATATGGAGACATATGCGGTGATGTTCAAGGGAGTCGAAGGTGATGGAGTGGGAACGCATGTTCTAGCCGAGATTTCTGAAGTGTTGACCAAGTATGTAGATTTTATGCCTGATGAGCTGCCGAAGAAGCTTCCACCAAGGCGTGCAGTGGATCATAGCATTGAGCTTGAACCAGGGAAGCAACCCCCGGCTAGAGCACCTTATCGTTTATCAGGGCCTGAGTTGGAGGAATTGAAACGACAGCTAAAGGAGTTAGCTGATGCAGGTTTCATTAGACCTTCAAGGTCCCCTTATGGAGCTCTGATATTGTTCCAGCGGAAGAAGGATTCCAATGAGCTACGGATGTGTTGTGATTACCGTGCATTGAACAAGCAGACGGTAAGGAACAGGTATCCTTTACCATTGGCTGCTGATTGCTTTGACAAGCTTGCGAAAGCTTGAGTGTTTTCCAAGCTAGACTTGAGGCATGGGTATTATTAGGTGCGGATAACTGAAGGAGATGAGAAGAAGACTGTGATAGTAACAAGGTATGGTAGCTTTGAGTTCCTTGCTATGCCATTCGGGTTGTGCAATGCTCCTGCTACGTTTTGCACTTTCATGAATGATGTTCTACGACCATACTTGGATTCGTTCGTAGTAGTGTACTTGGAAGATATAGTGGTGTACAATGACAACATGGAGTATCATAAGAAGAACTTGGTGATGGTGTTCAAGGCACTGAGGGAAAATCAGTTGTTCTTGAAGAAGTCTAAGTGTGTGTTCGCTCAGACCGAGATTCTGTTCCTTGGGCATATTGTTGGTCAGGGGTACATACGGATGGAGCCAAGCAGAGTGAAGGCGATCGAGAACTGGGTTGAACCGAAGAATGTCCATGAGATGAGGGTGTTCTTGGGCATGACCAACTACCAACGAAAGTTTGTAGAAGGGTACTCCAAGGTGACATCGGTGCTAACAGACTTATTGAAGAAAGACAAGAGGTGGTGTTGGACGGATAAATGTGAAAAGGCATTTGATGACTTGAACAGGAGGATGGTTACATCACTGATACTGAAGTTGCCTAACTTCGGGAGACCATTTGAGGATAACACTGATGCTTCAGATTTTGCCATAGGAGGGGTTCTTATGCAGGATGGGCATCCGGTGGCGTATGAGAGTCGGAAGTTGCAGGATAGAGAACGGAGGTATCTGGTTCATGAGAAGGAGATGACTGCGATCATTCACTGTCTTCATGTGTGGAGGCATTACCTAGTTGGGAAGTTGTTTGTTGTCAAGACTGACAACATTGCAACAAGTTATTTTGCATCACAACCGAAGCTTTCTATGAAGCAAGCTCGTTGGCAGGACTTCTTAGAAGAATCCGACATGTCTATTGAGTATAGACCTAGTAGACACAATGAGCTAGAAGATGCCCTTAGTAGGAATGGACAACTTGCAGCATTGGAGGGTGAAGACCAGGAAACAAGGAGTAGAATTTGGGTTCAGATGTCAGAAGAGATGCAGAATAGACTCAAGGAAAGTGTTGAAATCGATACTTTGGTGCAGAATATAGTGAAGCAGATAAGGGAAGGGAAGAAATGAAAGTTCTTTCTACGGGACAGGTACTTGTTCTTTGGAAACCGACTCTATGTTCCAAAGTCATCTGGTTTGAGGAGGCACCTTTTGAAGGAGTGCCACGATTCTCCGTGGGCTGGCCACCCAGGGCAGCGTCGTTCTTTGGCATTGTTGGAGAGAGGATTCTTTTGGGAGAAGATGCGAGAGGATGTGGAGGAGTATGTACATACGTGCATCATTTGTCAGCAGGACAAATCGGATACTCAGAGACAAGGAGGACTGTTGCAGGCTTTACCGATTCTTGAGAAGCCATGGATGAGTGTCTCGATGGACTTCATCACTCAGTCACCACAAGTTCAGGGGTATAATGGGATTATGGTCGTGGTTGATCATTTTTCCAAGTATGTTGTCTTTGTTCCTACAAAGATGCCTTGTGGAGGAGAGCGGACTGCGGAGTTGTTCTTTAAGAACATAGTGAAGTATTGGGGGATGCCATTGAGCATTGTGTCGAATAGAGATCTGCGTTTTATAGGCAGATTTTGGAACACATTGTTCAAGTTAGTTGGGACAGAGTTGTTGATGAGTTCGAGTTACCATCCGCAGACAGATGGGCAGACCGAGAGGATCAACGCATTACTGGAGGACTACTTGCGACATTATGTGACGGCTGATTAGAAGAATTGGCCTGAACTCTTGGATATTGCACAGTTTAGCTACAATGTTCATAAGATTTTTGCGACAGGGTACAGTCCATTTGAGTTGGTGAATGGAGAAATGCCAGTTGTACCGCATATCGTTGTGATAGGAGGTTTTTTGAGGAGTCCTCATGCGAAGAAGTTCATGAAGGCTTGGGAGGAGACCTTGGAGTTGGCACGGTTGCACTTGCATGATGCTGCAAGGAGAATGAAGAAGTATGCTGATAGGGGAAGACGGGATGTACACTTCAGTGTGGAAGATATGGTGTTTCTCAGGACTACCAGGGAGCAGTTTTAGCCAGCCAAGGGGACTGCAAGCAAACTGACATGGAAGTATGAGGGACCATTTCGGGTGAAGAAGAGTGTGGGGGAAGTTGCTTATGAGCTGGAGCTTTCGCACCATATGCACATGAAACATCCAGTTTTTCACATTAGTCAGTTGAAGAGATGCAGACTTGATGTTGATCATCCAATGAGAGCTGACCATCGAGAAGACCAGTCGGGATTGTGGATAAGCCAAGATTGGAGTTGGAGAATATTTTGAGCTTCAGAACTACAGGGATTGGTTTCCACATGAAACGGGAGTATCTTGTCAAATGGAAGAATGCACTGGAAGAGGAGAGTTGGGAATCGGAGGACTCGCTTTGGAGATGGAAGAAGAAGATTGCGAAGTACATATTGAGGCAGTCGGGATTGTAGAGGGCCACAATGATTTCCAGTGGGGAGGATGTAATGCCTTGCAGTCATCGGGCGACCAAGCGCATTCTTCCTCACCGAAATGCGACTAAGTATGAAGTGCAATGAGCTCCAATGACGAGGCATGGTTACATAATGCGTGCGGACGGATTGGCACTCTAGTTATATGGAGAGTTGGGTGAGACTAACGAAGGGCGAGCCGACCTATGGAGGGGTGTCGCATATCATTTGGGCGCATCGGTTTTATGAGCGTTTGGTGGGTTGGCCGTGGAGGAGGTCGCCACACCATGGTGCATATAAACACATGGAGGAGTCGCTCATTTGCAACAACAAACTTCACATCGTTCCATCGCAAACGAAGAAGTGTGAAGGTCTTCTACCACAGGTCGTAGGGCGTTCGGTGATGCACCCGCCGAGTTGGGCAGGTTGACACGCACATCGGTTGGCGTTTGGAGGTGTGGGCGGAGGGCATGGTGAGGCGCCCACCCGCCAAGTGAACCGTGTTTGGTTGTGGTCGTGCGGGTGTGCATGGGTGCGCCCGCCCATTCAGGCAACGTTTGTGATTCGGTTGTATTGTATTGTGTTGGATTGTTGGGTAGGCGAGGTGTGACCGCTGTGTGCTCTTGCATGGGCGGGCACCCACCTTGGTTATGAACGCCGGTGGAGTGCCGGTCCCGACCATTGTACAAAATCTCTATATATAATAAAAAGATTATCTTGCATTTGAATCGTGTTATTGCTATTGTTCTATCATGTTGTTTATAATGGTTTCCACACATTATGAAGCTATTCATGGTTAATATGAATGTTAAGAGGCATAGTTCGTCAAGTTAGTCAATAATGGAAAATGTTGGTTACTTAGGCGGTGCCGCACCCAGCCAATTTAAGGAAAAAAGAATTGGGGGCGTGACACAAGGGGTGCGGTGTCCTTCGGAATGAATGCATGGATGGTGAGTGGGCAAGGTAGCGAGAAAGGAATAAGGAAGGGTGGTGGAGAAGGTTAAGGCATTCGACATTCAGGAGAGGAGAGAGAAGCTCTGGAGACGAGACAAAATCCAGAGCTGGGGAAGGGTGAAGGCAAGAAAGGAACCTTGGCTGCAGACAAAAGGTGGATATCGAGTATGCAATTTGGTCCTGCTCTTGTGTTGATTCCATGATCTGGCTAGGGTTCTACTGGGGGGAAGGGAGGGGCAAGCGGTTGTCGTAATGGGGATTAACATTGTATGGGAAGCATTGGGGGCGAAAAGGGCATTCCATAATCCAGGTGGATATTGGTGGCCATCCGCCAATTCCACTTGAACCCCCACCATTGCTTCTTTCATGTTTTCAGTTTCCTTAATTATAGCACAGTTTACTATTTTTAGCAGTTTCTCGGGTCCTAAACTTCCGAAGCCATTTTGAGGCCCTAAACAACATTTTTTGGGAAATCTACCATCGCCCTAGCTAGTTTATTTCCATTCCTATTTCAGGATTTTACATTAATGAAATGAAGTATTATTTCTGTTGCATCTTTGTGTTTACGGTTATCTATATAATTTGTTGTGTTCATGTTTAAATCTGTATCAGTGGTATTAGAGCGGTCGGCTTTTATTCTCTACTTTTCTTTGCATGTCCCTAATGAGGCCGAGATATAAGGAGTTAGGGCTTGAACTGGTCTAACCTTTGCAAGACCAACCTCACAAATCCTGATGGCCTCCCATGGTGGATGGAAATAAAGACAAGGGGGCGGGAGATCCTATCAAAATATTGCTAGAAGGAGCCCTCGAGCGATAAAGGAATGCGATGATGGACAACTTTGCCCAGATCCTTCAGTGGCTACCCAGGCGCGATGCATCAGCTTCCAACAGCAACTCTGGAAACGCCACACCATTTAAGGTACAAGTTAGTTTTGAAATCCCCATATGCGAGGGTCAGATAGACATAGATGTCATCGATAAATGGTTAAATGTGCTAGAGGGTTATTTTTCTGTTCATGACTTTTCCAGTCGGGAAAATATTATTTTCACTCTTCTCAAAACAGCCCCCCATGTCAAGGATTGGTGGGAAAGCTACTGCGAGCAGAAGGATGAAAATACAAGTTCATTATTTTTAGCCACACCCACTTGGAATTCATTCCAGGATGCCATCAAGGAGCAGTACTACCCTGTCGGAAGCTATGAGGATCAATACATAAAGTGGACCACACTGCAGCAGGGAAGGGACCAAGACGTGACGGAGTTTACTAATATTTTCCATAACCTTCGCACAAAGTTGGGTATCAAGGATATAGAGCAGCATTTGGTACTCAAATACCGTGGCTACCTGCATAAGTATATCCAGGAAGAAATAGAATTCCTAAACATCTCCTTGCTTAGTACGGCATACCGATATGCCGTCAAGGTCGAGCAAAAGTTTAAATAGAAGAAGCGAGACTTTGGATCTGTGAATCCGAAACAAGGGAAAGGTGCCCCAAAACCAGAGAACAAAGGACAAAGCCAAGGCGAGGTGGCCCAATACAACTCGCCAAAGCTGCAAGCAAAGAACATCGATGCGAAGCCGAAAAAGGACACAGAAAAGTGGTGTGAGTTCCATAAGAGCTCCACTCACAACACAAGTGAGTGTCGGGCCAAGCAGTGACTGGTGGCCGAGCTAAAGGTTTCAGAATCAAACCCTCCGATGTGTGGAAGACTTCCTTCAAAGCCAAGGAGGTCCTTTTTGAATGGTTGGTTATGCCTTTTGGATTGATGAATGCTCCTGCAACCTTCATCAGGCTAGTGGATGACATCTTGCGACCATTCACCAACTCATTTGTAGTGGTATACTTGGATGACATCCTGATCTTCAGCCAGAGTTGGGAAGAGCACCTCCACCACATCCGACAGGTTCTCCAAACACTGCAGCAACACAAATTATGTGCTAATTTGGAGAAAAGTACTTTTGGCATGACCCAGGTTCAATATCTGGGATACATTATTGATGAACAGGGGGTGCATGTGGATCTAGCTAAGATCCAAGTCATTCATTATTGGCCATCTCCAACCACTCTGACAGAGCTTCATAGCTTTCTAGGCCTTGCCAACTTCTACCGCAGGTTCGTGTTGGGATTTTCTCATATCACTTGGCCCTTGAGTCAAGTCACCAAGGGAGGAGTGAAAGCAAAATTCTTTTGGTCTGAATTTCAATAGAAGGCATTCACAGAGTTCAAAGATCGCCTCTGCTTGGCACAAGTTCTTGCATTGCCAGACTTGCAACAACCATTTGAGGTCAAGACAGATGCCTCTAACTATGCTATTGGGGCAGTCCTTACTCAACACGGGCATCCACTGGCATATCACAGTGAGACACTTTCAGACACAGTTCGGAAGTATCCCACTTATGACAAAGAGATGTATTCCATTATGCAGGCCTGCTGATAATGGAAGCATTACATTTTGGGGAAGGAAATGGTCATCCACACAGACCATCAACCCCGGAAATTCATACAGACCTAAGGGAAATTGAAAAATGATCGCCATCAAAAGTGGTCCACATACCTGTAACATTTCCATTTGAATATCAAGTATAAGAAGGGCAACACCAATAATGTTGCAGATTGCCTCAGTCGACCACTGATCATGGTGTTAACCACCGTGCTCAACTCTTGTGGGCACAAGACTTCTAATTGGCCACTTCTCTACAAAAGTGACCCAGAATTCGGCCACACATAATAGACACGCTTGGAGGGTCAGCATGTTCCAGATTTTCACCTCCAGGATGCCTTATTATGCCACCTGGGTCACCTTTGTGTTCCTTCAAGCAATCGTGCCAAGATGATTTGGGAAGCACATTATAGTCAGGTTGTTGGGAATTTCGAGGTTGAATAAATGGTGGAAGTACTACAAAGGTATTTCTATTGGCCGAATCTTCGACAGGATGTCGGGAAGTACATCAAATCATGCATTGCCTGCGCCATTGCCAAACCGACCATCAAGAAGCAAGGCCTCTATACCCAGCTGCCTACCCCCAGTCGACCTTGGGAATCCATCTCCATTGGTTACATGTCAAGCCTTCCTTCCACTAAGCATGGAAATGACTGTGTTTTTGTGGTCGTCGACAGGTTCTTGAAAATGGCCATTATGGCAGCCTACAAGAAGAATATCACAGCAGAAGCCACTGCTAAACTCTTCTTTGAACGAGTGTGGGTACACTTTGGGATCCCACAGTCTATCATCTTAGATTGGGGCAACAGGTTCCTCTGTACATTTTGGTCCAGTCTCTGGTCGATGTTGGACACAAAACTCACTAAGCCCATAACCTTCCATCCTCAAACTGATGGCCAGATAGAGGTTATCAATAGGATGATCGTACACATTCCGTGCATGTACAACTCAAATCATCCACGCACATGGGATGAGAGCCTCCCCTATGTTCAGCACAGCTACAACTGAGCTCTCCATAGCTCGACTAGCCATAGCCTTTTTCATGTGGGCTTGGGATTCCAGCCACTATGTCCCATTGATGTGGTCATGCCATTTGCAGCTACTCACGTAGATTCAGCTCATGTCTAGTCTGAAACAGATAAGGCAAATAGCTTCATTGAGCACATCAAACATATTCGACAGTAGGTCCATGACTTTCTAGAGAAATCAAATGCCAAGTACAAGCAGCGACATGATCAACATGAGGTGCCACACAAGTTTCAGGTGGGCGACAAAGTCTGGTTGCATTTGCAAAAGGAACGCCTTACCGGAGCCTATCGGAAACTCAGACCACTCCGATATGGTCCTTACACCATTACCAAGGCTATGGGAGACAATGCATCTGAGCTCAACATTCCCCCATTCCTTGGCCTGCATCCCTTGTTCAATGTGGACCACCTTCAGCCATACTTTCCACCATTACTAGACACATCCGACATTGCAAAATACCTCACACCCACAGAGTTAAATCCAAATTGCATGGAACAAGCTGCAACTGATCGGATCATGGCACACAGATCAAGCACACTCACCAGCAGAATATCCAACTGTATCGAGCTGTCAAAGTAGGTCAACTCCTTCACCAGGGCAAGTGGCTCACCAGGGATCAAGTTCGGCAGAAGTTCCCTCATCTCATGGAGGAACTCAACGCAATGGGGACCATTGCTTCCTAAGGGGGGATGAATGATCCAGGTGGATATTGGTGGCCACCCACCAATTCCACTTGAACCCCCACAATTGCTTCTTTCAGTTTTTTAGTTTCCTTAATTATAGCACAGTTTACTATTTTTAGCAGTTTTTCGGGTCCTAAACTTCCGGATCTGTTTTGAGGCCGTAAATGACATTTTTTTGGGAAATCTGGGAAATCTACCCCCAACAATTTTTTTTCTAAAATCATCTTTTCCATCGTAGTCCTCGGTGAGATATTTCCAACGGGTTATCATGTGCATCAAACAGAGATAATATGACCAAGTCGCGACCCCGGGAAGTTGGTTGTCCAACTCACCCCAACGAGGCCCATAAACTCTTGGTGTTACATCTCCTCGAGTTAGGGTTTTGGTTGCTTAGGGTTTTCCCTTATTGTTCAATAATAAAAAGTCCCTTGAGCCTCATTGTAACACAGTTCAGAGGCATGTAGCTGCCACATCTCTTCTCATAGATAAGCTACTATCGCCCTAGCTGGTTTATTTCCATTCCTATTTGTAAGCATATTTCAGGATTTTACATTAAAGAAATGAAGTATTACTTCTGCTATATCTTTGTGTTTATGGTTATATCTATAATTTTTTGTGTTCTTGTTTAAATCTGGATCATTCCATGGCCCAGTTATGCATTTTGATTTTCTCCCAATTGAACTAGAACCATGGTTGCAGAGTAGGAAATTGCGAGCTGCCAGGATATGTGGGCCTATCTTTAGTTGTTGAGGCCAGGGGAATAAGGGATAGTGGTATTGCAATTCTTAGGGGGCTGGGTGCTGAAGAGAGAGGCATGAAAGCGTTGAGGACAGGGGGATTGGAATACAACCATGGTAGTAGGATTCAGAATAACCTTTGGGAAAATGGGAACTCACATGGCACTAAGGGAAAATCTAGGGACCCGAGGCGACAATCTGGGGGGGGACAAGTGAAGCCATGGTTCACATCTACTGGCTGAGGGTGCAAGAATCATGTATAATTGCAGATGTCCTGCCATAATCTAGAAGGGCCTGTGGGCTTGGATCCAGATGCAGCAGGACGATTGGCATATGAGCCATAGCAAGGGGGAGGGGTACTATGAGGAGCCCTAGGAGAAGAGTTTGAAACCCACTTCCCTTCGCCAACTGCGGGCTCGGGGATACCCTTACAATTAGGTGGAGATGTAAGAGAGGCAATGAATGAATGGAAAAGGTGGAATGTTGAGTGAGGTTTGATGAATCTAACTTTGTTTGGATGTCAACATGCCTCTACTGCACAAGTTATGGCTCAAGCAACGAGAGGATGTGGGCGTGGGAGGAGAGGTCCGACCCACCGGATAGACAAGGGGTCGAGCACGTCAAAATATTGCAGGGGTCGTAAGCCTGTTGAGCACCTCATAGCAGAGGCAACTGTGGCATACTGAGATGGGACGAACGTGGGAATTCAGAAGTTGGTGGAAGACTGGGAAGCGAAGACTAAGTAGGAAAGTGAATTAGAGGATGAGCTTGAAAATTGGAAGACGTTGGTCCCAGATCCAAGGAATACTCGTGGAAGAATTACTCAGTTTAAACACACCCTCTATCTGTATCTCTTAATGAAGAGCCTTCCTGGAAAAGCGATTGAGCAAATATCCATGGGGATGGCGATTATAGTGTAGGGCCTAGCAAAGTATAAAAAAGATATGCATAAAATCCTCTTCCAGTTGCACAAACAGGACATCGGGATGGATAGAATTGACCGCCACATCCCTTGCATTATGGAGTTGTATGGAATTCAAGGGGCGACTGTTGAAGATCTTGCTCCTATTGCATTTGTCTCTGATGAGCAAAATGACTAGACTCCCCATGCATAGTTTTTGTTTATGCAGTTAGCTTTTAATTTTCCTATTGCATATGCTAGTTTTTATAGTTATGTAGTATCTGGACATGAGATCGAGACTTATCTAGCTTTGCTAGAAAGACTGAAACAATTCTATTTTTGGATAGCTTATAATGTTGACCGGTGGCCTATATATATATATATATAATTAAATTTAAATTTAACTATATTTAAAAAAAATGAAAATCTACAAGCTTTAATTTTTAAATAAATCAAGTCTATCCATATAAAAAATTTATTATTTAAATTTATCTTACTGTAAAATAACTTTAATATTTTTTTTTTTTTTAAATATTTAAAATTGAAATAATAATTTTTTAAAAGTTGAAAATAAAATCAAACAAAATAAAAATCTAAGCCAAGAAAGAGGAGCACATTTCCTTCTTTCTTGTCTACATCTCCATCTCTTTCCCTAGGGAAGAACAACATATATGTTTCTTTAATTTTCTTTACATATGACATACATTGAATCGTCTAAAATCAGTCCTAACAAAAATGTTGTTTTAGTTTCAAGATGGGGTATGCATAAGCCCTATAGAAACTATGAAGGGAAAACACCAACAAACAAAATTTAGCAGTATTGTATGGTTACTAAAAAACACATTAGTCACCATTCATGTATATCTTTATTGTCTTTACTCTAATTTAACTATATTCAAAATTGAATAATTAAACCAAGCGGCAGGGAACGTTAGGTATGCGGCCTTTGTTTAATAAAAATTTATATCACAAAGTTGACAAAATTACTAAAAAATAAATGTTAATGATTTTGTAATAGATTATCGATCTAATAATTATAACTGAGGATCTATTACAAAGTGCACAAAATAATATAAAAGTTAAAAATCAGTGATGTTAGAAGTCTTTGATATTAGTATAAAATTAATTAAGGATTTAGTTAGCGATATCCGTATAAAATTAATTATGGTTTTATCACAAAGTTCATGTTGAAATTTTATTTATAGGTGTTGTTGCTTCAGATCACACCAACAGCAAAAGTGCTGAAGGGGAGATAGAAAGCCTCCTAGAGATAGCATCTGGGTTGATTGTAGACCAGTGCCTAGGACATCTTAAAGAGTGGAGTGCTTAAGAGATAATCTATGAGAGGGTTTTCAACACTCCAATTGTCATGTAAAAAAGGTAATAAGACGGGCTTCGTTCAATAAGACTTCACTGAGGTAGTTTCAGGCCAACACATGGATCCAAATGTTGGGGGTATATTGGGGCAATCTCAAAGAGAAATGACCTCTTCTTCTGGTGGCCGACACACAACAATGAGACAAATTAAAACTGAAGTTGTAGAATTGGTGGAGAGGAGGAAAGGAAGGAGGGAAATAGATGCATAGAGTTGTAGCAAACATAATCCTAAGTAGCAATGTTCCAGCAGAAATATGGCATTTGATGTATAGGGTTGCAAATAACACAGAATCCTAAGCAAATATTTTCCAATAGAAATATGGAAGAGGGAGGAGGTCGATTGATAGAAACAACAGGGTGCAAAATAAGGTTTCAGACCAAACATGACATGGGTATCATTCTCTGCCAAAAACTAACATAGATCTGGGATAACCCAGGTCCTACAGGTTAATCAAATACACAAGTAAATCTGTAATTTTATAGGTACAACAATGCTAGTGAATAACACATGTAGGTCTGTGATAACATAGGTATTGCCTTATCTTGAGCAGCTAAAATAAATCCATAGATTAGGGAGGAACCAACTGCATTCATTATACAATTTCAAGTGAGGAAAAATACAAATGAAATGACATTACCAAGAGCAACATGTTGCACAGTAATCATGGTTGGAATCAATAGGGAAATGCCATTTATCTTAAAGGGTCCCAATAACCAGTCCATACATTCAGCATGATATCAGTGAAGCCCCCATGAAAAAAAAATTGAACCAAAATAGCTTCTCAGAATTTAGACCGCTCGGGTGACAAATTTTGGAACTAGCCAACCAACCCTTGTTAAAGTGTTATTTCCCCCTTTTCATAAGAAGAGGGGGTGCTATAATTATAGTTTACAAAATACCTCAACCCAGGGTCAGTTGTCAAACAGACTAGTTGACTGGGCCTGCGATGGCATTGTTGCCCAAAAAGATTACAATAGGGATTTGTTCCCTTTCTCTGAAATAAATGTAAATTGCAGAATAATGAGAGAGAGAAGGAAAATAGAAAGATGATGGAGGAGGTGTCCCTCTGTTTTTCCTGTGGAGGTCCTTGGTCAACCCACATCTCGGTCGTGATGTGCTTCCCCTACTACTCAACCATATTCTGCCAATTCTGCCTTAACTTCCTAAGTAGCATGTTCACTGGAGAAGGGAGTGGGTAGATTGTGAATGCCTGTCATGGACTGGGAATGGAGTGTAAGAGACCTACCCTAGGGTCTGCTAGCAGAACCTACTTTCTTCTGAAATTAAATGAGATCAGAAGCGATAACTTACTTACACGGCTTTTAAACAAATACAATTTTATCATTTCATTCTAATTAGCATAAACTAAGGTGAATATTTCATTCTGATAAAATTTACAAGAGTAGTCTATGGAGGAATACCTGTACCGGTGGCTGATAGAGATACCTTTGTCTTGCTACTCCTATTGAACGCTCCTCTTGACGGACCCAATTGGATTTACCTCCCAGCCAACTACGAAATAAACCTAGCCCACGAAACCTCCATAGGTTCCCTAGCCCTTTGAGCCCAAGTCCAACCAGATGTAGTGTGTGTGTCCAGGATGAATGATCCAGAACAAGATAATAATACTTCCCTCCTCTCAACAACCCAAGAAACCTCCACAGGTTCCTAAGGTCTCCAAAAACACAAGTCCAAACAATCACAACCAACCCCCACAATCATATGCAAGACCCAACATCCCCCTTTCACCCTTCCCCCTTCCCTTTTTATACCCTCCTTCCTTTCTCCATCTCAACCACCTCTCATTAATGCCATTAACTTCTCATCCATCCTTACAGTTGACTTCTCTTTTCCCAAGTAAATATGGGAGTACATTTGGAAATGTGACATGAATATAAAACTGAGAATTTAATGGGAAAGGACCATGTCTTCTCCCAAGTAAATCTGAAAAGTACATTTGGGAGTGTGAGATGAATATATATATTGATAATTAAATGGAAAGGACTATGTCTTCTCCCAAGTAAATGTGAGGGTACATTGGGGAATGTGAGATGTAATTACATGGAGAGGACCATGTCTTCACCCTAGTAAATGTGAGGGTACATTGGGGAATGTGAAATGCATATATATATATATATTGATAATGAGTTGGAGAGGACCATGTCTTCTCCCAAGTAAATGTGAGGGTACATTGGGGAATGTGAGATGTAATTACATAGAGAGGACCATGTCTTCACCCTAGTAAATGTGAGGGTACATTGGGGAATGTGAAATGAATATATATATTGTTAATGAGTTGGAGAGGACCATGTCTTCTCCCAAGTAAATGTGAGGATACATTGGGGAATGTGAGATTTAATTACATGGAGAGGACCATGTCTTCACCCTAGTAAATGTGAGGGTACATTGGGGAATGTAAAATGAATATATATTTTGATAATGAGTTGGAGAGGACCATGTTTTCTCCCAAGTAAATGTGAGAGTACATTGGAGAATGTGAGATGAATACATATATTATTTGAAATAATGGAAGGAGACCATATCCTACCTAATATTCAATTTGAGAAGGTAAGTGGGGAATTTGAATAATGGAAATCATGAATTTTATATTAGAAAAATATTTCTCAATATTTTCAGATAATGTAAACATTAACAAAATTTGCAGGATAAGATTTAAGTGGGGCATTACATACACCCCTCATTCAGAAAACTTTGTCTCGAAGTTAGAATGAAAAGATGCAAGGAGTTTGAAAGCATAACAAACTAGAGAGAGTTATAGCAATAAAATTTGATAAGTCAGACAATGACATTAGTTCCCATCAACAGTCTCCAATTGATCTATATCCTCCTATCCATCCTGACCTACTTATGTCCCACCATATCCGTCCTCTGCTGCTTTATCAGTGGCAACAGCCATACTAACCACTGATAAAACTGACATGGTGGAAGCGTCGAATACATTGACCTAACTTCCCCAATAGGCAACTGGAAATAGTCATCACATGTCTAGGGGAGTGTGTCCATCACTGCCCTCCCACAATTCCAAGTTTCAGAGGATACACGGTGGGAAATTCCTCCACCCATCCTGCAGAACTAGGGTCAATACCCTAATACGGACCAGACTACAAAGTTGATTGGACTTGTCATCGAATAATCCAGTCAGGTCGTTTTGCCACCTGTCATTTGCATTTTACTCATGTCATAAGAGTGCATATCAAGTAGATACCAAATATAGTAAAATAATGTACATTATACCTTCCTCATGAGATGTCTCGTCCTTCCCTCTTGGCTATCATATAGTTCTTTTTCCCTTGTGGGTTAGCTCTCATTCATGCATTTATATAACAACAAGACATATAATCATCACATTATTAAGTCTAGTATCCATGTGTCAATCTGGGAATTCTCACTAAGTCATTATTTTAATAAATCATATCCACTTGAGCTATATATGAACAAAAATTATTCTGATAAGTTACGCACTAGATAATCCATCACTAAGTAAGTCATACATGTAGTCCATATATCAACCATTTCTATCATCAATATCAAATTTATCAATTGATTCATATGAGTAGTTTTATGTGTCAAATCAAATGCATCAATATTGTATAATGTTCATAAATAAATAACATGGAAATAGAATCTTAACATAGGTAGTTATCTCAGTCAAAATAGGCATCATAGATGCTCAAAAAGTGAGGGGTAGTCATGATGCATAGTCTCTGCATCCTCCCAGGTAGCAGATCTTGAGCTATACTTGTCCCACTGGACCTTAAATTTGTCCACTGTGGGACGTCTGAGTTGTTGAACCCTACGGTCCAATATGCGTAATGGTTCTACCATTACGGTTCCCATGTCCGAGACCTGCAAGTCCTGCCAATACAGTTTGTGAGATTCGTCAGAAACATAATGTCGTAAAACAGATACATGAAAAACATCATGAGTTTTATGCAAATGGGGTGGCAACACAAGATGATAGGCAACTGGTCCAATCTTCTCTTTGATCCTAAAAGGTCCTACGAACCGAGGTGACAATTTCATCTCCTTCCCAAACCTGATGGTGCTTTTGTTGGGCTAGATGTGAATAAAAACTTGGTCCCCTACTTCATAACTACGATCAATCCTATGTGAATCAGCATAACTCTTTTGTCTATCCCGTGCTTCCTTTAACCTTTGTCGAACCTGCTTTACCTCTTCCTCCATTTCTTGAACTAATTCTGGGCCAACTATCACTCGGTCCTCCAACTTTTCCCAACTCAACGGCGTCCTGCAAGGCCTTCCATATAGAGCTTGATAAGGAAGCATCTTGATCGAATTGTGATAACTATTATTATAGGCAAACTCTACCAATGGTAAGTACCTTTCCCACTAAGTTTAATTATCCATGACGTACATCCTAAGCATGTCCTCCAGAACCTGATTTACTCTTTCAATCTGCCCATCTGTTTCTGGATGATATGCAGTGCTCAGGTTTAACTGAGTTCCTAGAGCTAACTGCAAACCTGTCTAAAACCCAGATGTAAATCCGGAGTCTCTACCAGAAATGATCTTTGTGGGCAATCCGTGCAGTCAGATAACTTCAGTGAAAAACACTCGCGCCACATCTGTAATATCGTAAGTGTCCCTTACTGGGATGAACTGGGCACTTTTGGTCAATTTATCAACTACAACCAATATAGCATTGTGCCTCTGGGAAGTGAGTGGCAAACCCACAACAAAATACATGGAAATTACTTCCCATTTAGATGTAGGGATGTCATGACATTGTAGGAGTCCTGCTGGATGGTGATGATCAGCCTTGACTCGCTGACATTCAAGACATTTGGCGACAAACTAGACTATATCATGCTTCATACCTGCCCAAAAGAAAAGTTTCCTTGTGTTTGCGTACATCTTCTTTACCCCAGGATGTGCACAATAGAGTGCTCTATGAGACTCTCTGAGGATGGTTTGTCTTATACCCCCTTCCTTAGGTACGTACATTCTCCCTTGGAACCTCAATAGCCCATCTGGTTCAAGGACATATCCTTCAAACTTTGGTTCTATCTGTTTCCCATTCTGGATAGCTAAGATGACTTTTACATACCAACTATCTTCAAAGAGTTTCTCCAATATCAGCTCCCTTAAATTTACCTTTAAGGCTGCTAGGGAGAAGGTTTGTGGCCTCCTGCTTAGTGCATCTACCACTACATTCTCCTTGCCCTTGATGTATGAGATTTCAAAATCATACTCACTCATGAATTCACTCCATTTCCTTTGTCTTTCGTTCAAATCCCTTTGAGTGAAGAGATGCTTCAGGCTTTGATGATTTGTTCTTAACGCAAATCTTCTCCCAATGAGGTAGTGTCTCCATAGCTTCAAGGCTAACATTACTGCTGCCAATTCTAAGTCATCAGTAGCATATAACTCTTCATGCTTCTTTAATTTTCTAGAAGCGTAAGCTATCACTCCACATTCTTGCATCAATATTGCACCCAATCCCCGTGCCGAAGCATTGGTGCACACAGTGAAGTCTTTTCTCATGTCTGGTACTTGAAGGATCGGTGCACTAGTTAGTAACCTCTTCAGCTCTGTGAATGTAGTGTCACATTCATTTGTCCATTCATACCTAACCCCCTTTTGCTGTAATGTGGTGATGGGTTTTGCAATACTTGAAAACCCTTCTACAAACCTGCGGTAATACCTAGCTAGCCCCATAAAACTACGTACCTCATGGGAATTTTTTGGTACTGGCCAATCCATTATGGCCTTCACCTTTTCCGAGTCAACTGAAATCCCTTCTCCTAAAATGATGTACCCAAGGTAATGGACTTTCTTCTGAAAGAAGGAACACTTTGACAATTTCCCATACAATTGATTTTCCCTTAAACAAGTCAATACTACCCTTAGGTGCTTTTCATGCTCCTTTTCATTCTTGGAATATATAAGAATGTCATCAAGGAAGACTTGCACGGATTGGTCCAAATACTTCCTAAACACAGCATTCATGAGGCTCATGAATACTGCTGGTGCATTGGTTAAACCGAATGGAACAACTACAAACTCATAGTGCCCAAACCGAGTTCGAAATGCAGTTTTTGAGATGTCTTCCTCCTTTATCCTCAATTGGTAGTACCCAGATCGTAGATCGATTTTTGAGAAGACAACTGCCCCCTTCATTTGATCAAATAAGTCATCTATTCGAGGTATTGGGTACCTATTCTTTATCGTGGCTCTATTTAAGTCTCTATAATCTATGCATAGCAGCAAGGAACCATCCTTCTTCTTGACAAAAATCACTGTGCACCCCAAGGGGAAATACTAAGTCTGATCAATCCCAAGTCTAAGAGTTCCTTTAACTACATCTGCAACTCACAAAGCTCTAGATTTGTCATCCTATAGGGTGTCTTAGTTATTGGTTTTGCACTTGGTTTCAGATCAATGGTGAAATCAATCTCTCTTATAGGAGGTAATCCACGCAATTCCTCTGGAAAAACATCCTTGAATTCTACCAAAACTGGATGTTGATCCAAGGAAGGTCCCTTCTGGTCACTTACAGTCTTGACCAAATACATTTTGCAACCTTGTCTGAGACAACGTTTTACCTTCATCATGGATATGAATCATAGGGACACTCCCCTCTTGATCCCACAAATCTCAATTGGCCTACCTTCATCATCTAAACAGATCACCTTCTACTTGAAACAATATACCAAAGCTCAATGAGCTTCTATCCAGTCCGTTCCAATAATTACATCATACATCCCCAATGTTGTGACGTATGCCTTCAACTTAGTCATACACACCCCGAGGTTTACCTGAAATTGGTCAACACTAGGCCCTACTCCTTGTTTTATTCCAGAAGCCATCTCAACTTGTTTAAAGTCATCATGCTCATAGGCTACCAACCCACATTTTTCTAATGCAACTGGTGAAATGAAACTATCTGTAGCACTAGAGTCAAACAAAATTTTAACTTTTACTTTGTTTATCATACCTGAGGTTTCTACCACGGAAAACTGGTGTTCAACTTGTTGATTGTCAATTGCGGCATAGATTCGGTGGTGGCTACATGCTCTCCCCATTGGTTCATTTCCCTCTCTTCTATTGTTACTGGTTCAAAACTAGGGGTAGTCCCATTGGTAATGAGGTCCTTCACATCCCCAACAAGTGATGTGTGGTGGACCTCGAACCAAATGTTGTGGAGTTCTTTGGAAAGACTTTCTTCCCCTAGAACCCCTTCCCCCACTTGCTGCTCCTTGCATATGACTTTGATTTGTATGAGCCCTCGAAGATATGGGTGAAGATACACTAGAAACCATTGAAATCCCTACTGTCGGTGTTCTTGGTATAACCCTGTTTCCATATGGTGGTGGACTCCGACTTCCTCCCCTTGGGAAGGTACGAGGGTCCTTCCCCATAAACCCTGTTTGATGTGGAAAGATGGCTCTGCCTTCACCCTTTAAGTCTAGGTGTTATTCAACATAACAAGCCTATTCTACAGCTTTTGCAACTGAGGATGGTTTCCACATCCGCACCATTTCCCTAATATTAGGTCTCAATCCATACATAAAACGATCCGCTTGGCGCTGGTCAATATCCATGTAGGAGACATACTTAACCAATTCCATAAATTGAATTTCATATTCTTCTACAGTACGACCTCCCTGTATCAGGGCATGGAAGGCTCCTACCTGTTGTTCTTCACAATACGCTGGTAGGTACTTCTTCTAGAACCTTTCATCAAATAATTCCCAAGTAACTGTTTCTGGAGTGAGGTGTAGTTGATGCTCCAAGTTACCCCACCAATTCAGAGCACTATATTTGAGTTGGAATATTGTTATTTTGGCTTTGGAATTGGAATTGTAATCCCTTAGTGTGAAACACCTTCCCATCCCCTCTAACCAGGCTTCTGCACGCTCACTAACACGACCTCCTGCAAATTCTGGGAGCTTAATCTTCTGGAGCTCTCTAGTAATGTCCTCAACTGGAGGTCTCCTTTCATAGTCTCTAGATCCCTCGAGGTTCCCTAACCCTGATGGAGGTTGTTCCCCTTCCATTTCATTTGTTTGGCACCCTCTTAATGTCTCACTAATTGCTTCCAGGGAATGCAGGATGAGAGTCAATTCTGGTGAAGGTAATGAGTTATTTGAAGGAGGTCCTTGTGAGGACTCTCCAAGCCCTTGGTTTCTTTGCATCCTCACCATTTTGATTAGCTCAAAAGTTGTACGATATCTAAGACTTATTAGCATTATTCTTAACATTTTCTACCACACTCTAGATAGTCCATAGAGAAACCAAGCAATAAATCAATTCAAGTTATGCCAAGTTTTGATGCCCTAACTACTGGCATGATCAAGCTTATTTTTGAGAAACCAGGGTTTGATGTCCTAACTACTAGCATGATCAGGTTTATTTTGAGGAACAAGGGTTTGATGTTATAGCTAATAGCATATTATTATATGTTTGTGTGCAATAACAAATGTTTATCTATTGATATATTTGATATCATGAAATTGTGAATTATGATTATTATTATTTTTTTTTTAATGAAATTTCATGAACCATATTTTTTTTAACAAAGATTAATGATAATTAGCATCATTGTATGATTATGTAAAAGTCCCATTTAATTTATGTTAAATTATGAATTGGCATGTGAATACATTTGAAAATTATCCACTATATGGTTAATAAAATTAGAAATGTCTTTCACACAAAATATGTACAATTAAATCACATTTGATATAATACAAATTTTCTTTTGGATGATCCTCACAACAATGTACGAGCCTCAAAATATTTTATTTATTTATTTATCTTTTTCATGAAAAGAAAAAAAAAAAATCTGAAATATCTCTATCTTTGTCACCTTTTCTAACAATTACCAGCTATCATGAATTATATTAAATACAGAGTCAGTAGGGAGGTGACACATGGTGACTCCTCTTATTTTAGTGTCAATATGTTATTTCATTATAAATACATATTTTGCGGCATATGCCAAGAACAGGAATGCTCTAGAGGGTTTGGCGTTGTTTCGTCAAATGCATTGATCAAGAATTCAACTCAACGAGTTCACATTTGCAGGTGCAGTTTCATCCTATGCAAAATTGGGGGATCTGGAAGAGGGAATGGAGATTCATGAAGATATAATTACAGCTAGGTATGGTTTTGATGTGATCATAGAGAATGCCCTAGTTCATATGTATTCGAAAGGTGGGATTTTGGAGGATGCACGCAAAGTGTTTGACAAAATGTTTGAACGATATGTGGTGACATGGACTGCTAGGCTAGCTGGATATGCACAGAGTGGGCATACTGTTAAGGAAGTAGAGCTATTCAGGGCTATGCCTTAGCGTGACACGATGTCGTGGTCTGTTATGATTGTGGGGTGTTTGCAGAATGGGCATGTTAACGAGGCTCTAGAGTTCTTTAGGGAAATGTCGGAGAAAGACATGGCCTCCTGGATGGTGATGATTGCAGAATTTTCACATAGTGGGCGTAGTATGGAAGCTTTGGAGATTTTTTCAAGAAATGAGAGCTTCAGGTGTGAAGCCAAATCCCAAAGCCTTTGCTAGTGTGCTTCCTGTGTGTGCCAACTTGGCAACCCTAGAGCAGGGAGAAGAATTTCATGAGGAGATTAATAGAAGTAGGTGCCAATCAGTTGTTTTGGATAGTTCCCTTGTATACATGTATGCTAAATGTTGGGAAGATAGAGAAGGCACACGATTTGTTTGACAATATGCGTCAGCGAGATGTGGTATTCCGAAATACAATGATGGTAGGATATGCCATGCACAGCCTTGGCAAGAATGCCATTAGGGTCTTTCAATAGATGGAATGTTTGGGAATAAGACCAAACCATGTTACCTTTATTTGTGTTTTTTCTGCGTCCTGTCATACGGGCCTATTGAATGAGGGTCGACACTATTTAAAGTGCATGAGCCATTACCACATAAAACCTGTGATGGAGCATTATGCTTGCATGGTCGACCTTCTTGGCCATGTTGGGTGCCTCGACGAGGCAAAATATTTCATCAACGACATGCCAATATGCCCTGATGTAACTGTGTGGAGATGTTTGCTCTCTGCATGTAGGGTACATCACAATGTAGACCTAGGAGAACGTGTTGTTGCACATCTTTTTGAGTTAGATACTGAAAAGGTTGGGACTTATGTGTTGCTATCAAACATATATGTTGCAGCTAATAGGTGAGATGACACTGAGAATGTGAGGAGGAAGATGAAGGATTAAAAAAAAACACATCGGGTTGCAGCTGGATTGAGGTCAACAAACATGTTCATGTTTTCCTCGCAGGGGATAAATCACATCCACAAACGCAGGACATTTATGCAAAGTTGGATAGATTATCTAGGCAGATGAAGGAGGCAGGCTATGCACCTAATACAAGCCAAATTAGTTGGTGTTTTATCAGATTTCCGAATTTGTAATAAAGACATGGATCGTCTTTTCCATGATACATGTATTTAAATTACTTTGGCAATCTAGATAATTCTTAGCTTGTGAATAGTTTAACAATAAAAGTTAGGTAAGTATGAGTGGATATTTGACTATGATTCTTGAGAACCAAGTCTAGAACAATTCACTTCATGGAAAGGAACTGTCTTTTATGGTTGACTTGTAATCCATTCTCCAACAACATTTAGTCTAATTAAGCAAGGAAGGGCCAATATAAGCCAATAGAGCAATGATGGAAAACCGATTGATGTCATGGAGGTGCAGATCATATTTCTCATTACTGAGAATAGGGTACCTATTAAATTAATAATGATCCTCCTTTCTTATTCACTTACACTTCAATTCCAATTTGAGGTAAGATCTTTAAATGTTCCACAAAAGATAATGATAGATTATTTGTTGTATTATGATCATATCTCAGTTGCAACCAATTTCCACAATTTCTATCTATGAAGCTTGAAGGTGTTAATCCCAGATTGGACTTTAACATGGAAGGATTTCTTACCAAAGATGTAAGTTCAATTAACATGTTGTTCTAATCCTGTTGTACAATCTAGATCTCTATATTTGTCATTAAGAGAATAACTGGGATAGAGCTTGATCTGTGAGCTTTTGTTGGTTGTTGTTTTTTTTTTAGATGCTTCAACCATCAGATATGCCATTTACTTCTGATATTGTTGTGGTATATCCACAATTTCACCAGCCTAAATGGACAACAATGCAAGCTAGTGTGTCCTGTGAAATGGAGGAGCAGTGTATAGGAAATGCCGGAGAAATTCCACTCAAGAGGGTAATGAATGAAAGCTTCCCCTTGTATAGAAGTTGATGGAGATGCCAAGGTACTGTATGATAAATCACTTCAAAGCTCAGTGTTCATACGATGTTATTCAACATACATATTTCAAATTCTGCATTGACAGGTCATTTTAAGTGGCATTATTAGGTAGTTAGCTAAACATTCCTTTTCTCACCTAATTTTCCTAAAATTGTTACAGATCTCAAATGTTTGGAATGATGAACTACAAAATTTAGTTAGATTGGGAGCTGGGTCAAACATTCAAACCCCTTTCACATCTCAATGTCTCCAGGATGAGTGAACAAACCTGTGAATTAATAATTAGTTTGTACTCAAACTTCTTAAGTTATTATACAAAAATGATTCACTTTTCTATTTTTGTTTGTAGGACCATTCTCTATTAGGCACCCAAATATTGAGAATTGAATCCACTCAACTACAAGAAGTTGTCTTTGATTTTTACAGTGCTTAGGGTGTATCCCTAAATTACATAGTTAAGAAAGATTTCTATCAATTATAGAAGTTTCAAATTGTGGGTGTCTCGAGTTCATTGTCCATGGATAAGTTCATCAGCTAAACCATCAAATATAAATGGTAATTCTAGCCAACTTGAAGATGATACAAAGGTTTTCTCACCCTGGGATTGCCTCTACATCATGCTCAGCATTTCAACTGTACCAATTTGAAACTTTAGACTAAATGATTGTATTCGGTGGTGCAAATGAACACCACTTGCACCATACTAGAGAGATGCATGCCATTTGTTAACTGTGGTCTGCAACTATTAGTGAGTTTATTATATTGTTGAATGTCGAATTCAACAATATTGTATGGTTCCTCCTATTTTAATGGATGTATGAGAACAACCTGTCAAATTATTGTGACAATTATTGTAGATTTCATATCTTTGGTAATTTTTAAGTAATGAAAATATTGGAGCAAGCAACAATAAAAATCTGTTGGTTTGAAGTTTATTTACAGGACAATAACAACTCAAGAGATGACACAAGTGAGCAGCAAATTTGCTTTATAGAAAAATGCATGCCATGAAATATTCTTGCTTGCAACAGGTATATTGAATTTCTGGCAACAAATTTGACAGGATGAATTATTGAGGTATATGATATCAAGAGATGACACTAGTCGGCAGAGAATCTGCTGCATAGAAATATAATTTCCTAGAGAAGAGTCTATCTCTTTTCATGTCAAAGAAACAAACACAGATTTGCAAATGATACATGGAGCAATACTTAAGAACACTCTCAGCCGAGGCATCATCATTACATGTCATAATCCTGAAGCTTTAGGCGTTGTTTTACTATTTATTTTTTTCCACTGCTTGGTGGGAAAGCTTGAAATGTAATTTGTTTTCCAATGTTGTCAATTGATGTATATACGATGTATTTAACACTCATCTCAACCCTGGTTCAAGAAAGATAAAAAAAAATCGATACTATATATCTCATTTTTTAATCATTAAATAGTATTAAGGCGGATCCATAAAATAGAGCTAAGGTTAAGATTGTTGTTGTTTAATAAAATAGGACATTTCATGTTTTTACTTTCGAACATTATGACAATTATTAGGAGGATCAATAAGTTGGACCTTTATTTCATTTCTTTAATATTACATGCACCAGAAGCAAGATGCCCTAATGGGGTTGCTGAGCACCAAAATTAAGATGCTCTTATGGGTAAAGGTTGTTAACCACAACAACTTAACATCCACAAGGATGGAGATTCAAGCCCTACTTATAGCGG
This sequence comes from Pinus taeda, assembly GCA_000404065.3. Lineage (NCBI taxonomy): Eukaryota > Viridiplantae > Streptophyta > Pinopsida > Pinales > Pinaceae > Pinus > Pinus taeda. The sequence continues at coordinate 11,921 of APFE031484193.1, read as the reverse complement.
TATTTAGGGGTTAGTGGGCTTTGGGTCCAGATTTTGAACCAAAGCTCTGATACCATGTGTAAGAGACCTACCCTAGGGTCTACAGCAGATCTACTTTCTTCTGAAATTAAATGCGATCAGAGCTGATAACTTACTTACTTACACGGCTTTTAAACAAATACAATTTTATCATTTCATTATAATCAGCATAAACTAAGGTGAATATTTCATTTTGATAAAATTTACAAGAGTAGTCTATGGAGGAATACCGGTACTAGTGGCTGATGGAGATACCTTTGTCCTACTACTCCAGATGAACGCTCCTCTTTACAGACCCAATTGGATTTACCTCCCAGCCAACTACGAAATAATCCGTAGCCCAGGAAACCTCCATATGTTCCCTAGCCCTCCGAGCCCAAGTCAAACCAGATGTAGTGTGTGTGTCCAAGATGAATTATCCAAACCAAGATAATAATACTTCCCTCCTCTCAACAACCCAAGAAACCTCCACAGATTCCTACGGTCTCCAAAAACACAACAAGTCCAAACAATCACAACGAACCCCCACAATAATATGCAAGACCCAACATCCCCCTTTCTCCCTTCCCCCTTCCCTTTTCATACCCTCCTTCCCTTCTCCATCTCAATCACCTCTCATTAATGTAATTAAGTTCTCATCCATCCTTACAGTTGACTTCTCTTCTCCCAAGTAAAGCTGGGAGTATATTTGGAAATGTGACATGAATATAAAACTGGGAGTTTAGTGGGAAAGGACCATGTCTTCTCCCAAGTAAATCTGAAAAGTACATTTGGGAGTGTGAGGTGAATATATATATATATATATATATATATATGATAATTAAATGGAGAGAACTATGTCTTCTCCCAAGTAAATGTGAGGGTACATTGGGGAATGTGAGATGTAATTACAAGGAGAGGACCATCTCTTCACCCTAGTAAATGTGAGGCTACATTGGGGAATGTGAAATGAATATATATATTGATAATGAGTTGGAGAAGACCATGTCTTCTCCCAAGTAAATGTGAGGGTACATTGGGGAATGTGAGATGTAATTACATAGAGAGGGCCATGTCTTCACCCTAGTAAATGTGAGGGTACATTGGGGAATGTGAAATGAATATATATATATATAGATATAATGAGTTGGAGAGGACCATGTCTTCTCCCAAGTAAATGTGAGGGTACATTGGGGAGTGTGAGATGTAATTACATGGAGAGGACAATGTCTTCACCCTGGTAAATGTGAGGGTACATTGGGGAATGTGAAATGAATATATATATTGATAATGAGTTGGAGACGACCATGCCTTCTCCCAAGTAAATGTAAGGGTACATTGGGGAATGTGAGATGAATACATATATTATTTGAAATAATGGAAGGAGACCATATCCTACCTAATATTCAATTTGAGAAGGTAAGTGGGGAATTTGAATAATGGAAATCATGAATTTTATATTAGGCCAATATTTCTCAATATTTTCAGATAATGTAAACATTAAAAAAATTTGCAGGATGATATTTAAGTGGGGCATTACATGGAGTGTTTCCAGGTAGTCCTTTGATGTGTGACGGAGTGGAGCACCATGCCATGCCATTAAGTCTTCCTGAGTCCCCACATACTGATCTACTGTCGCGCCATACTTCGTTCACTACTTCAGCTGCTGGCCCAGATGCCTTCAATGCCATATATTGTTCTATCGGGGCCTTGTTGGAATCGAGGCTTTTACCATTGAAACATTATGAATCCATAAGCTATGATCCCCCTCAACCCCCTTTTTTTTAGCCCCTTTATGCTCTTCTTATCATATGACCGGGGGCTATGGCAAGGGGTTAGCCCTCAGGCACTAAGGCCTTCATGCTTCCATCGCGGGAGACATTTTCCTTTGTTATAAAGAATATCGCATCCCGATGAGTTATAGTTTTTTTCCTATTGAATCTCCCTTTCTAACTTGCAATCATCGATCTGATGGATCAGTTCTACCAAAGATATCACAATCGCAACCGTGGAGAGGGGGACCTTTTACCTTATTTCTCGGTGTTGGCTTACTGTCCGTATATGGGAGCTTTATAGGCCTGATCACATAATATATCGCATCCAGGATCCCACTTATCACAATCACAACGCGAGAGAAACTGAGGTGGAGGAGTGCTTTAACCTATGCGACCATCGATTGTCGATCTGCAGGGGTGACATTATCATTGCCACATGTCACCTTGTGATTGGTGACACATGTCACCAAGAAATGCCCCAATAGGACCCCTGAACATGGAAAATTTGAATGCCACGTGTCCTCCATACTGCCACGTCATAGATGACGTTAGTTTCCATGTCAGCCATAACGACCAATCATACTGCACCATGTGCCCCCCTGGAGGAGAGAGAAAATGGCCTGCCTAACCTTGGCTTTTCCATGAATTCCTTTGTTAAATAGAATCGACCCCTCCCCAGCAATTTAACACTGTATCAAAAATCAGTGATATCACAAGGTTTTTTAAGCTAAAACCCTGTCACCACGCCGATCGCCAATATGCGGGATTTACTATGTAGTTGTGGGTTGCAAGATTGCGACACTACGAGATTGCGGGGTTGCGGTACTGCAAGATCGCGGCACTACAGGACTGCAGGGTCGTAGTACTGCAAGATCACAGAACGACGAGACTGCAGGGTCACGGTACTGCGGGACTACAGGATCGCGAGGCTGTGAGACTGTGAGATTGTAGGGCTGCAGGACTATAGGATTGGGGGATGCGGGACTACGGGATCACGAGGTTGCGGGACTACGGAATCAGGGGATTGTGATATAGCGATATTCAGGGATGTGGTATACGAGACCTGGGGGATGCGGGATGGCTTATATGCGGTGAGATTAGCTCTCAGACCTCCTATTTTCTATTTTCTTTAAGTTTCTTCTCCTTGTCTTCTGTCTTTCCATGGGTAACTTCAATAGGCCATATCTTATGCTCCAAAAGTCCCTTTTTGGACTTCCATATACCATTGGAAATATCTTTTAGAGCACTATGTAGTGGGTAGGGTCTGATTAAGCTCTGATAGCTCCTATGGCTTGGAGGGGGGCTTCAAACTTCACTACTCTTTCTTACCATTTTCACAACTAAAAACACATTTAGCAATGAGTGACAACACTTGCTCCAACTATGGATAGTGCCTTGCTAGAAAGGTACTGAGAACATGCAGACTAGTATCCTTCCCCATTGGGCATGGAGTTAGAAATATATGAACTCACATAAAATCTCCATGAACCTTTGTTTGCAGGGAGTCACTTCCTCCTCAAACTGAAATGCAGAAATAAAAAGTCTAACAACAAGAAATTTAAATTCTTCGTAAGTGAGCTTATTTATATACATTCCTACTTATGAATAGGGCTCAATTTACCTAAGTGATTTCAACCCTCCGATGGAGCCAGGGAAACATTAGAGTACTGGGCCTTATGCCTTCACACTGCTGAAAATAAAAATTAAAATGAGCATGCACCATGAAAAATCTGCAAATAAAAGGCTTGATGCATGCTCCAGAAATAACCTCTGCTACTGATTGAAGAATATGCACATGTACTCAGCCACAGGGTCATGGAATGGATATGGAAAATTTGCAACTGCCTCTTTTTCATGAACAATCTGCTGACCAATATCCTCTTGGCCAAGGCAGCCACAAACACTTCTCACCTCCACAACTTTAGATTTTTCTAGAAAAGCTTGTTGCTTATCATTTGTTACCCATTTGTCGAAGGTCTAACCCTCTTGGAAATCTGTAATAGAATCTTCAATTTCTAAGCTGTAAGATTCAGAGAATGGAAGGCCCAATGAGAATTATCGACAAGGACCTTTCTATAATAAATAATCATAGACACTTCTTGGTCTTTCAACTTCGAGCTCTTCTTGAAAGTTTTGTTGTTGGGAGCCTTCTCCCCACTTACTGGTAAACAACTCCTTTCGAACTTCCATGACCATCTCTTCCTCCTCTGAATAATATGAATTGCAAATTGGAGGAGGGTCTTGGTCTTGTTCTCCATGTGAAGGGTGTGCATCGTGAACTAGAGCCTCTTTTCTGACCTCCTGATTGACCTCCTTTTCTTGTGCAACTTCCCATGACTGAGCTTGTGGTGGCTCTGCCTCACTTGACTCTCCATCAGAGTCATATACATCATGAGAAGGAGAAACATCGAGCTCGACTGAATAAGAATTTTGAGAATTTATTTTCAGTTCGACGATGTTTCCTTCTTCTCTTTCTTGTTGATTGGGAAAAGCTTCTTGATGTGAGTAGGTATCTTCTTAGGATGGATTCTCACACACATCTTCAGCAGGGTCACTAAATTTGGGAATGCCTTCATCATTAAAATATGTGCAACAATATTCAAATAGAGTATTCGGTGGATAAAATATTTTGAAATATTGATAGAATGTTGTATGAAACATTTCAAGGAAAATTTTATGCCACGAGGTATCATTTTAAACCAAACTCTACCATCCTCCTCTAAAGAATACATGAACAACTTCATTTGTACATCTTCAAGAAAAATAACTTTTTGTTCCATGCATTCATTAAATTATTTGAGGTGTTGGTCAAGCCTTCTATATGTGCTTCCAATGAATCTAGGCCAATAGGTATACAATTCATGAAACAGAGGGACATGATTGGGACAACCAGCAATAGAAGAAAAATCCAGTGGGGAAAATTTGTTGGCCAGGAATGTAGGAATGGCCATCTGGAAAACCTCCCTATATGAGTCATTACAGGTTCAAAGGTAGGGAAATTTTTCGGCTGTTGTAGCATCACACTGAGTATGAGACTTCTTGAAAGTCAGGATGATTGAATAACGATATGGACAGTGGAGTCACTAGGATATTTACCATAACATTGAAACAATGGAGTCACCAAGGTGAGATATCTTCAACCCGCACTTCCCGTTCTCACCTAATAGAGGAAATGTAAAATCTTGTTGTACCTCAGGAAAAATATTCTAATTTGTTCCTGGGAAATGGTGCCAGAAAGATGTTCTCGCTTCAAATCGCACTAGCAACACAAGTGCTTAAGGGGAGACAAAAAGCCTCCTAGAGACAACCTATGGGTTGATTGTAGACCAGTGCCTAAGACATCTTAAAGAGAGGAGTGCTTAAGATATAATCTATGAAGGGGTTTTCAACACTCCAATTGTCACGTAAAAAAGGTAATAGGATCGGATTTTTTCAATAAGCCTTCACTGAGGTAGTTTCAAGCCAACACATAGATCCAAATGCTAGGGGTATGTTGGGGCAATATCAAAGAGAAATGGGCTCTTCTTCTGGTGGCCGACACACAACGATGAGACAACTTAAAACTAAAGTTGTAGAAATGGTGGAGAGGAGGAAAGGAAGGAGGGAAATAGATGCATAGGGTCGTAACAAACATAATCCTAAGCAATAATGTTCCAACAAAAATATGGCATTCAATGTATAGGGATGTAAACAACACAAAATCCTAAGCAAAGATTTTCCAATAGCAATATGGAAGAGGGAGGAGGTGGAGTGATAGAAATGGCAGTGGTGCAAAATACGTTTTCAGACCAAACATGACATGGGTATCATTCTCTTCCAAAAGCTAACGTAGATCCAAGCTATCCCATGTCCTACATGTTAATCAAATACACAAGTAAATCTGTAACTTTATAGGTATTGTAATGCTAGTGAATAACACATGTAGGTCTGTGATAACATAGGTACTGTCTTCTCTTTAGCAGCTAAGATAAATCCATATATTAGAGAGGAACCCTCTGCATTCATTATACTATTTCAAGTGAGGAAAACCACAAACGAAATGAGATTATGGGGAGGAACATGCTGCACATTAATCGTGCTTGGAATCAACAGGGAAATTCCATTTATCTTAAAAGGTCCCAATAATCAGTCCATACATTCAACACGATATCAGTGAAGTCCCCATGAAAATAAATTGAACCAAAATGGCTTCTCAGAATTCAGACCGCCCGGGTGAGAAATTCTGGAACCAGCCAACCAACCCTTGTTAAAGTGTTGCTTCCCAATTTTTATAAGAAGAGGGGGAGTTGGAATTACAGTTTACAAAATATCTTAGCCTAGGGCCAGCTATCTGATAGACTAGCTACCTGGGCCTATGATGACACTATTGCCCAAAAAGATTACAATAGGTATATGCTCCCTTTCTTGGAAATAAATGGAAATTGCAGAATAATGAGAGAGAAAAGGAAAACATAAATATGATGGAGGAGGTGTCCCTCTAATTTTCTTATGGAGGTACTTGGTAAAGCCATGTCTCTTTCATGATGCGCTTCCCCTACTTGTTTGTCGGTTTCTGTCAATTTTGCCTTAACTGCCTGAGTAGCTCATTCATTGGAGTAAGGAGTGGGTCGACTGTGAATGTCTGTCATGGACTAGAAATGGAGTGTGTCCAGGTATTCCTTTGCTACGTGATGAAGTGGAGCACCATGCCATGCCATTAAGTCTTCCAAAGTCCCCCCCATACTGATCTACTGTCGCGCCATACTTCATTCACTGCTTCAGTTGTCGACCCATACACCTTCAATGCAATGTATTGTGCTAGCAGGGCCTTGTTATAATCAGGGTTTTTACCTTTGGAACATTACAAATATGAGGGCTATGATCCCCCTCAACCACCTTTTGTTTATACCTTTCCACTTTTCTTATCATATGACCAGGGGCTTAGCACTCGGGTGCTAAGGCCTTCAAGCTCCCATCTCGGGGGCCTTTTTCCTTTGTTATGCAAAATATTGCATCCCAACGAGTTATAGTGTTTTTCCTGTGGCATATCGCTTTCTAACTTTCGATCACTGATCAACGGGATCGAGCTTGCCAAAGATATCACAATCACAACCCTGTAGATGGGGACATTTTACCTTATTTCTCAGCGCTAACCGGCTTTTCGGACGTGGGAGATTTATAGGCCCGATCACATAATATATCGCGTCCGGGAGGATCCCACTTATCGCAATCAAAATTCGGGAGAGACTGAGGTGGAGGAGCGCTTTAACCTGTACAACCGTTGATCACTGATCTCCAGGGGTGACGTCATCTTTGCCACTTGTCACCATGTGATTGGTGACATGTGTCACCCAGAAATGCCCCCATAGGACCCTGAACATATCAAATTTGAACGCCACGTGTCCTCCGTAGTGCCACGTCATAGATGACATCAATTGCTATGTCAGTCATAATGACCAATCATATTGCACCACATGACCCCCATGGAGGAGAGAGAAAATGGCTTTCCCGACCTTGGTTTTTCCATGAATTCCTTTGTTGAATGGAATCGGCCCCTCCCCAGTGATTGAAAAATGTATCACAAATTAGTGATACCGCAAGGTTTTTTAAGTTAGAACCTCGTCACCATGCCAATCACTGATATGAGGGATCTATTGTGAAGTTGTGGGATGTGGGATCATGGCACTGCAGTACTGCGAGGTCGTGGTACTACGGGATCGCGACACTACAAAATCGTGGCACTACAGGGTCGTGGTACTACAGGACTGCAGGATCGCGGGGCTGCAGGACTGCAGGATCGTGGCACTGTAGGGTCATGGTACTGCATGATCGCGGGGCTGCAGGACTGTAGGATTGCGGGGCTAAAGGACTGCAGGATCGGGGGATGCGGGACTGCAGGATTGCATGGTTACGGGACTGCGGGATTGAGGGATTGCGATATAGCGATATTGCGGGATGCGGTATGCAGGACTTCTATGATGCAGGATGGCTAATATGAGGTGAGATTAGCTCTCGAACCTCCTATTTTCGATTTTCCTTAAGTCTCTTCTCCTTGTTTTCTGGCTTGTCATGGGTAACTTCAACTAGCCATATATTATGCTCCAGAAGCCCTTTCTTGGACTTCCATATACCATTGGAAAGATCGTTCAGAGCACTATGCAGTGGAGATTGTATGGTTAAGCTATGATAGCTCTTGGGGCTTGGAAGGGGGCTTCAAAATTAACTGTGCTTTCTTACCCTTTTCACAACTGAAAACACATTTAGCAGTGAGTGACAACAATAGGCGTAATGAAAGTAATGACATTCAATAAAACCAAAAGGATTAATAAAAAGGTTAATGTTGTTTTGGAATTTGTGATAAAATAATAAATACTATTTCTAATAATCGAGGTATCATTATAAATTTGAATTTTTATTTATGGATAAATAATATTTAATAAAGTTAAAAAGATAAAAATGTTTCATAGTTAAATAAAGTCATATTTCTTTTATTTTTAATGGTGTGATTTATTTTATTGATAAATTAATATTTTTAACAATAAAATTATTTCATTCATGTCCATTGTGCCTATGTTCAATTTGCTTGGTGTTATAATTTTGTATTTTAAACAACACAATCATCATGATTTTTTTTTTAACATAGAGAAGTAAGTAATCGAGTTAAAATAGAAATCAAATATCGTTGAACTTTCAAAGGAAGGAATACTAGTATTAATTCAAAGCCATGGCTCGTTGTTTGATTTGCTACCATGTTTGGTTGTGAGAATGATCTAAGTTTTAGGTGTCATCCTCTTGGTAATTGACTTGATCTGCTTGGTGAAACAAAATTTAAGAAAAAAATCTCCCTCAAGTCCATCTACATGATTTGTTATCAACAACCTTCCAGTAATGGACATGCCCCATCACTCACTCTATCAATTTTTGAAGAAATACGGTTTGATCATGTATATGAAGCTCATGACAACCAACATCGTGATCGTCTCATCACAAAAGGTGGCAAAGGCATGCTTAAAGATGAATGATCTTAACTTCTCTTTGCATGCAAACAACTTAGCTACCAAATACTTTGGAAATGACTCCAAAGACCTTGTCTTGGCTCCCTATGGCCCCCATTGGACAATGATATGCAAATTTTGTGAGATAAAGGGGAATTGATATAAAGTTATGGAGATAGAATGAAGAACATGAAACAAAGGTTTCCCATTGAGGGAAGAGTTTAAAATCTTAGGGAAGCAGATTCACATCAAGGAGAAAAAATTCTAGTATTATGTTACACAAGTAAGCATGCCTTAATTCTTAGCCTAAGGCATCAATTTATAGTACCAATAGTTGGTCGAGGTCATTGAAGTATGGGCTCAAGAAAGTGGTTTCTATTCTAACCTATAAACCCCATCTCAAAAAGCGCTAAAATTCCCATTTAAATTTTGTTGGTGCTTTGTAAATAAGTTCATGTGTTTCTTCTAGACAACATGCAAATATATGTATGATGTCATTAGGAAGCTCATGTATATGCTTCTTTCAAAAACAAGAAAGGCATATGAATACTTAAAAAATGTTTTTAGAACTTTTTGGGGAAAGAGAGTTTGCTTTAGGGAAAGGGATATGATGACATGCCAACAATTTCATCTTAGAATATATGTGGCAAACTATGCTATAACACATGGTTGGCCATCTTAATGATGCTAACCATGGTTAACCACGGTTCACCATTGTCAACCATGTTGACTATGTAAATCATTGTTGACTATAGTTTGCCTATATTTGATGTTGGTTGAATACTATTGGCCATCTTGAATGTGTTGACCACATATGGCTATTTTGTTATCTATGGGTGACCACATATGACCATGGTTGGTCATGTTTGACCTCGTTCAACCAACGAAATACCATGCTTGAATTAGTTAAACATGACTTACAATGGCTATCAACTATTTTGGTTTTTGCATTATAACATCAATTTTTTGTCCAATTACAATGATGTTTCATGTTCATCACATTATGATATCGTTTATTGTGCATCAAATTGTGACAAAGTTTTTTGTTTGAATTGCATTTTGATATTATCAATTACTCTTCACATTATTATGGGATTTATTGTTCATCAAATTGAAATCACTAATTGTCCATCATATTGTGATCATCTTTATTGTTTGGCACATTATGACATTGTTTGGCACATTGCAAAATTATTTTTTGTTTGTCATATTGAGATGACATTTATTGTTTTTCACATTGCAACATTTTTTGTTGTTAATGACATTGTGACATCATTCATTGTTCAACACAGTGAGATGACATCCACATTGTGAACAATATTAAAGTTATATTTTGAACATTATAACTATAATATTAAAGTTACATTACTAAGTTATAATATACTTATATAAGTTATATTAAATTTTAATGATTGAAACATCTAAAATAATATAAAAATTGAAATTATTGTTAATTTGGGTTCTCTTAGGTGGTTGGGTAGATTGGTTGTTATGTCCTCCACCTAGGTTTAATTCGTTGTGAGTGACATGATGATGAGAATTATTGTTGTAATGGCTAAGTTCCTATGAATATTGTTTTATTGAGTTTCCCTTTGACTCTGAGGGGAGAGAGAGGATGATTTGCCTTGAAAAAAAAGCATTAAAACTAAAATTATATTAAGTATTAAATATTAATTTTATTATATAAAATGATTTAAGTAAAAGTTATTAACTTTAATGATTATATTAATTTATATGCCCATGTTTCTTATAGATGACAATAGTCAACTAAGGTAGATTTAATTTCCAAAACATGATGCTCATGTTGAAAATATTTCACTATAATTTACTTTCATTGACTATGGTTGACTTTTATTGACTATGGTTGATTAATGTACATATAATTTACAAAACATCATGTCCAAATTGAATATAGCTTACTATCTTTGTATAAAAAAAAATTTATCGATCAAAAGGATTCTATTAGCTGATCTAAAATTTACATAATATTTGCAGTGGAACCTTTCCTCCCTTGACTCCACTTCCAACGTATTTGTTAGCTTGGAGGGATAAACAAAAATAAAACACAATTTCCAAAACTTAAAGTTTGTCCATATCCCAAGAGCACATAAACTCCAAAAAACATCGAGAATACAAATAAAACTAGATAACATCAGAGATTATGAGGAGGATATGGGGATTTTCCAACATTTAGAGGACTAGGGGGCCACATTCCCTTGTGTGCATGGTTCTTCAAGTGGTCAATTTTTCCTTCTATCCCATCCAGTCGCTCCACTATGCATCTTTGGCTCCTCTAAACTGAATCCAATCTATTTAGAATTATCCACTAATTGTGTTGTAAGTTATTCTTGAAGGAAATCACTTCATTCCTATTCTCATGGCAATGATGTCGGAACTCAATCAATATCATCGTGATGTTCTATAACTTCCTATCAAGAGACACCATTGAAGGTGGGGTAGTTGTTGGACCGAGCACTAACGAATGCTCTTGAGCCAACTCATCATCGCAGGTGGTTGGATAGATTGGTTGTTATCTCCTCCACCTAGGTTCAATTCGCTATGAGTGACACGATGATGAGAATTAATGTTGTAATGGCTAATAAATTTTACTTAAATCACTTTATATAATAAAATTCATATTTAATACTTAATATAATTTTAATTTTAATGCTTTTTTTTCAAGGAAAATCATCCTCTCTCTCCCCTGAGAACCAAAGGGAGACTCAATAAAACAATATTCATAGGAACTTAGATAACATCAAGAATAAAAATAAAACTATATAACATTACAGATTATGAGGAGGATCTGGGGATTGAACGGCCTTTAGAGGATCAGGGGGGCACAGTCCCTTGTATGCATGGTGCTTCAAGTGGTCAATTTTTCCTTCTATCCCATTCGTTCACTCCATTATGCATCTCTGGCTCCTCTAGACCGAATCCAATCTATTTAGAATTACCCATTGATTGTGTTGTAGGTTCTTCATGAAGGGAATCACTTCATTCCTATCTTCGTGGAGATGTTGTCGGAACTCGGTCAATATCATCATGATGTTCTATAACTTCCTCTCAAGGGACTCCATTGAAGGTGGGGTAGTTGTTGGACCAAGAACTTACAAATTCTCTTGAGCCAACTCATTGTTAGAGGCCCCTTCACTCCCACACCCCCCCCCCCCCC
>APFE031484178.1:0-12799 GCA_000404065.3 Pinus taeda | reverse complement strand
TATCATGTTGAAAGCACACAGACCAATGAAAAAGTGACTACGTATCATTTTGAATGCACACATGCCAATGAATGAACTGACTGACTCCAACCTTTGTCTCTCCTTTCCCTTTTTTATTTTTTTATACCTATTTCTTTCTTTTTAATTTATGACTAAGACATTTATATTTAAATTAGAGGCGTTTATGTGTTTATGTCACATTTATATTTAAGCTTTAAGACGTGGGCCAATGGTAAGTAATGACACACCATGATGTGCGATGATCTTTGTGACAATGGGTAACCTACCTTCTTTATGGAACATAAAAGAGGGTGTAAAAAGAAGACTAAATATGATATATTTAACTATTATTATTTTTAAAATAAAAAATATATATTATAATATATAATATAAATATATAATTATTATATATATAATATAGATAGAAAAAAATAAAATAGGTAATTCTGAATTGATATTATTAAAAATAATGGGAAAAGATTTTTATTGAAAAAATGGTGAAAAGAGAAAAGAGGTGATGCAAAAAATTCAACATCCTACTCTATTGGTCTATACTTAAATTTGAGAAGTTTTTTATTTAATTTTTTTGTAAATTAGAATATTTGTATTTCATTAACAAAACAAAATTACAGACTTCTCCTTTCGGATCTCACCCACTATTACATATCATAGCACTAAAATAATCTTGAAAACCAAGTAACACAAAAGGTTGATTTGAAAAGTTGAGAATATCTCAAGAGCATTCAAAGACCTTAAATTCTTTAGAGAATATCTTCAAATCTCTGGGGAACCAATACTTGAATGTTTTACCACATACACATGAATAGTGACACATCCTTCTTCTCAAAATTGTATGGTCTGAAACATCCTAGAAGAAAAGTTATAGTGAAAATTACAAGATGAATTTTTTACTCCACAAATCACATTTTTGCTCCATCTTTAAAATCCTAAGAGTATTCCCTAGCTTCTCTTTTGCACCTTATATATCTTCTTGATTTGATAATATTAAAATGCACTCATATATCCTTTATTTATAGTGTTCATGCATTCACTTATGGGGCTGACTTCTAAAAATGGTTGGATTGACCTATACTTTCTAGCTGGGTCTACTTGTGTTTTCTAGCTGGGTCTACTTGTGTTTTCTAGCTAGGTCAACTTGGCATAATCTTTCATATCTCCTCATTCCTATGGAGTTAGAGGGAGTTCCATATACCATTGGAAAGGTATTAGTACAATATTTTCAACCATGTATTCTATTCTCCCATTTGAGCTAGGTCATTAGAGTAAAATGTCTTCAAAGATAGAGTATCCAAACTGGGCATGTAAAAACTATATATCCAAAGAATATTTCCAACAATCTCATCTTGCAATCTTTGTCTTGGACATCTATAGTTTCATGTTGTTTTTGACATCAAGGAGAAATATGAGCTTCAACATCTACAAAATGTAATTTTGTTATTACTAATAAAATTACGATTTTTCCTAGGGGAAAAAAACTGGGAGTAATTCTCTTCAATATCTAAAAAAAAACCATTTTTTATACTTATACATATCTATAAACATTTTGCTGGTCACACATCAATTTTTACAAATTGATGATACTATGTAAAATACAATTTTACATTAATTTTATATTATGTAAATATTAAATTTACATTTAAAAAAATTACATGGTAATTTTTTATGATAAAAAATTTACTCTATATATATTCACATTCACCATTAAACTAAATTTTTCCATTAATGAATTAGGTTTAATATAATTTACCAATATTATTTATTAATAATAATTACATTTTTTCTTTGTATTAAGAATTAGCTAATATTTATTTTAAATTTAAATATATCAAATTTTTAGAAAGATGAGATAAAAGATTAGGATGGATCTAAAATGGTACTATTATTACTTTCATAATGCATTTCTATTTATAATAAATTTTCTTAAGCATTTAAATAAACTTTATCATAACAAATATCATAAGTTTCTGAACCACTATAATTTACTTTAATTTAAACTTTATAATTTTATATTATAATATAACTATTAATTTTCTAATTTACATTTTTCTGCTTAATTTATATTTTTTTTTTACATTTGACATTGTTAATAAATTGTAAAAAATTCTCCCCCCATTATATTTACGTAATTAATAATTAAAAAAAATTATATTATCTCTATTTTATTTTATGAATTAGACCAAACTTTAATACGATAAAGATTATAGTTAAAATAAATAAAAAGTACCCTATATTTGATTTCTTTATGAGATCCTCTTGTGCTATAGACATTCATACTAGCTGCAACGGAATGATTGTTTGCCCACCGATAATAGCATGGGATACCGCAAATTATTGGGGATTCAGAAAAATGGGTTGAAGAGCAAACCACTCATTAGGGAACTCATGGACTGGTTTGTTAATCTCTTCATAATGATTGAGGAGGTGAAGCTAAGTTGGATGATAAACACATAATTAATTCGTTTTCATTGCAATATAGATTCGGAGTATAAACCGTCCATTTGAGGAAGACAGACAATTTATATCAGCCTCAATAATGGGCAAGAAGGTGTGACGTTAGATCAGAATCTGCAAATTTTTGGTAAACTTTCCAAACTTGCAAATTTTTGGTAAATTCTCCAAACGGGTAACTAAAATTTCCAAATTAGAAATTAATTTCCAAATTAGAAATTATGGATTTTATAAAGATGCGGTGATTTCTCCGAACCTTACTAATCAAGGTAACTTGGACCAGACAAGTTGATGCAAGTCATTGTATGTGAGAATCGTCTTATTTCGAAAGGAGTTTCTGTAAGTGCGATTTTTTTGGACTTTTAAATTGAAGTGAAATTTTGATTTCAGTTATTTAAACTGGTTTTTTCACTGTAAATATGGATCCAACACTTTAGAAAATTTTAAGACATTTTGCATGTACAAAAATTGTCTATCAAACTTGTAATTTCATTAGATTCCGATTAAATTTAAAAAATTTAAAAAAAAAAACACACTTAAAAAATTCCAAAAAATAACTCCATTGCGAAACCATTCTGCTTAGAAAATATAAACTATACTGATCCATTTCTATATAGATAGAAAGGTCTAATAAGAGGATATAACTATATTGATCGATTTCTATATAAATACAAAGGTCTAATAGTAAATTTTTTATTATCCGTTACCATATAGCTTATGCACAAAAGTCATATGTACAAGATAGCAATCTGCGTACGAATCATTCGTCCAGACTAAAATAATCTCAATCATCCTAAAAGTCAAGCCTGACACTGTTGGCTGACTTAGACTACTCTCGTAACCCAAGCTTGCTAGAGAAGGAACTTGACTATGAGTACTCTGACACAGATCTCTAGCTTCTTGTTTAAACCATAAGAGTAGAGATGAGATAGTGTGATCATCATGTTCATTCCCAGGGCGCAACTGAGCATTCCACTGGTTTAATGGACTGGCCACATTGATCATGGCAGTAATCGTAGAATACGTAGTTGATGTTCACCCACCTGTAATATTCTTCTGTTTCTTCGTCAGTGTCCACACCACGGCCATACGCCAGCTGATACTGACGTCCAAGGAACGCGAGAACGTGAAGATTAGGCTGTGGGTAATCGAGATTCGCACCTCCGGGGATCGATCACGGGTCGTCCTGTAGACGCCATCAATTCAGTTTAATTATCGACATGTATTTACGTAGCCATTATTTCGGCCTCTCAGGGAATCAACACAAGTCCAATGGTGGAATCCGCAGACTGCAGTCCGTGCCACCACTTTCCATCTTTTTATTGATTAGGGAAGGGCCCCGCCAGTTGCCCTTCGAATAACGTGGATTTGACCTCTGATACAATTTATAATTTCCGCTCGATCCCATTGCCCAACGGAGACCACGGAGACATGCATGCCTAGCTGTGCTTTCCAACCGTTGGTTTTCTCAACTCAATTATTTATTATCAATTATTTACCGTTGGTTTTCTCAACTCAATTATTTATTATCAGCTCATGAGATTGAAATTTTGTGCCTGGCCTCGATGATGCCATGATCCATTCACATTTTCTTTTCGTTTCTATCAATACAGGCTTTGATACCAAGGCCTATGATTATGTCTTCTGTGCTTTCCAACCGTTGGTTTTCTCAACTCAATTATTTATTATTAACTCATGAGATTGAAATTTTGTGCCTGGCCTCGATGATGCCATGATCCATTCACATTTTCTTTTCGTTTCTGTCAATACAGGCCTTGATACCAAGGCCTATGATTATGTCTTCCATGCCCATAAAAGATTAGTGGTTCTGCTTCCACTGTATAGGATGGGTCCTCCCAAATACCCTTGGAGATTTGTGCTCCATTAACCTATTCGACCCTACATAGAAAGTGATGGGTGGGATAAGAATTTTATGGTGCGATTTTTGGCAGAAATTTGATGGAGAGAGATTGAGGTGGATCAAAAGTTTCCTTTACATTAAAATGGCATACATACATGGGACCTGAGCTTTGAGATCTATGTTTTCCTTTCCAAAAGATTAGTTGTTTATACATGTGGGTGGTTACAATCCACATATTTTGTGGAGTGACATCCCAAAATGTCATTGGGTGTATCATCTTGAATGCACACAGGCCAATCAAAAAATGACTTGAGTGACTTCAAGCTTTGCTCTTCCTTTTTTTTTAACCTCTTTCTTTCTTTTAATTTAGAACCAAGACATTTATATTTAAATTTACTTCTTTCCTTCTTTTAATTTAGAACCAAGACATTTATATTTAAATTTACTTCTTTCCTTCTTTTAATTTAGAACCAAGACATTTTATATTTAAATTTGAGGTTGTGGTCGTCGGGTGTTTATGTGACATTTATATTTAATTTATGGGACATTTATATTTAATCTTTGAGGCGTGGCCAACGATAAGTCTTTATTAGTCCCTGCCTGGGACTATTAGCGATCGATCGATCGCTGACAATCAATTAATGACCAAAATTTTTTATGCTTTCCCAAATTTTATTCAATGTTTTTGATGGCAATTTAGCATCCTAGACAATTTATCCAAAGTTTTCTTTTTTACCTCTTATTGGAAACTTCGCGCGTATCGAGGGAAAAATACACCTGCAACGCTTTTCTTATCCAAAGTTTGAAAGGAACTAAGATATTCTGCCTTTATGCTATTTTCGGGCGGACATGTTTTTTATCCAAAGTTTCGTAAATGTGTTTTTAACAAGTTTTTTTATCCAAAGTTTTTAAAATGGTGGTTAAGCAAGTGTTTTTTTAACCAAAGTTGCATGGACTACCTCCCTCGTTTACAGCTGCCCCATTGTTTACACCTGCCACCATCCAAAGCACCATAGTTTACACCTGCTAAACGACCATCGTTAACGTTTTGTGGGTATAATCGGCGATACCAAGCGAGGTCCATGGACGAGCAGAAGATTGGAAGCAGGACCATAATGGTGGCCATGAATGACACCAAGAACAGCTACAACGCTCTGTAATGGGCTCTTCACACAAATAGAATCATTCTCTTTCATGCTTAGCGCCATTCAATTTTCCCTCTCGCAGTTACGCCGGATTCAATTTCCAATTCCACAGATGCAAGTGTCGGTCAGTGTCTTCTGGTTTAGTGATTGAAAGGATTTTGATCTTTTTAGCTAAAGAATGAGCGTGTTGTGTTGATTCATCTCAGATTTTCATCTTCAAGTGAAGTGCTTAATTCTGTTTTTGATTTATCATTACAGAGGCCAGATTCTGATTGCAGTTTGGCAGTTGCGTTGAAGAATTTGGACGACAGAATCAAGATATCTACGGAGAAGATTCGGAGCAAAGCAATGGCGGTATGCAAAGCTAAAAATGTATGGTTTACTCCCAATATATATATATATATATATATTAGAAAGAATTTAGAAAGTTGGCATGAATGATTCCAGGGTTAGTTCAAACCTAAACTAATGTAGTTTTAATGTTGAGTTGAATAGTAGTATTGGAAGTCCTTTCCTGTAATTGTCTCAAGCTCACGAACCTCGCTTATGTCGCTCACGAAAATTGCTCACGTCTGGAAGTCAGGTAGTGGCTTGTCTGTGATTTCCATGACGCAACATGCATGGTATATAGAGATGGGTATATGCAGGAATTAAGGAGCTTACTGTGTTCTTTCTTGCAAGCATGAATGAGCTTGGTACTTTCTGTCTGTGATTTCCGTGATGCAACATGTATGGTATATAGAGATGGGTATATGCGGGAATTAAGGAGCTTACTGTGTTCTTGCTTGCAAGCATGAATGAGCTTGGTAACTACCGCAAAATTCCCCAACCTAATAGCAAGAATTAGGGGTTTAGGTTTTCAAAGAGTCCAGTTCAAAATTTATATTTATATATAGTAAGTGTCCGAAACTCGAAGTAGTCACAAATACTTTTGCACAATTAAATCATGGACCTTTATGTAGTGAAATTTCGGAGCAATTTCCTTCTTCCTTCCATTTGGTTTTGGCATTCTATTTTCATATTGTCTTCTCCCAACAAATTGGGAAAGGAATATCACTGGGGACAAAGTTCAATTAATAAATTTGTCAAAGCTGTCGTTTAAACACTAATGCCAGGATTTTTGTCTCATCACTTGGTCCATACCCCTCAGCCAGCTAGTGCTTGAATTAAATCATAATTATTTACTAAGACTGTCGCCCAACTTAATTAAGCCCTAAAGAAGTATCTAGTTCGAGTTCTCATCTTTCCTATTCTGTTATAACTGGTAACTACTGATAAGGTCATCACACAGTGATAATTGGAGTGTATGATCTGGGTTTTCTACTAGTTAAGAAACCTTACTAGCAAAACGTAGTACGGAATTCTGTGTGTTCTGTATCATTGCCCGTTGTTCTATCTCTTTAGGTTTCACAATCACGTCAGGGCAGCTCGCAGCCAAGAGCACTAAGATTAACCATTCAACAATGAAAAATATTGTACCAGAGGCCAAAGACAATGGCCATCCCATAGTGCTCACAAGTATCATTACAGAGAGCAACGGGAATGGATATTCGCTGATACCAAATGTTGTTGCAAAGGTTATGGGAATGGGTATTGGCTGATACCCAATAGAGTTGCATTTTGACACAACAATCAATTTGGGTGACCTACCATCGAAGTGGAAGGCTGCCCATAACAGGCCATCCAATCGGAGCCATTTTATGAAACTGTGTTTAACCATGTAGATCCAACCCTTTGATAGGAGAATCAGACTCAGCGCTTGGCCGTGGTTGGCTGATTACCCATATTCAAATTTATATATTGGGTATGTATGCCCCTCTTCTACCAAAGATTAAAGCAAATTATATCTAAATTAATGCCCCCGCATCGCTGTGCATGGTGTAGGAGTCCATAATTCTGTAGAGACTAGGCCCATCGATAAGTAAAGGCATCAACCAGAGAAACGATTATCTATGCACATAATGACCATGTCAAATGATAAGATAGAGCAGAAAACCATTCTCACCATGAAGGGCAACGATAACCCAGTATAGTGTATGCCGAGGAGATAGACGTGCAGTGCAAACATCAGAACCTCACCGTCCGATGACAAACAAGAATAGTATCTGTAGATGAAGATCAAGTACCGAGGCTAGGAGGGCCAGCTGGTGATAAATGCAAGCTTCTGGAGGCTACAATTCCCTTATTGCAAGGCGGTGTATGCAAAGCCGAACATGTGGCGATAAATGCAAGGTGGCAAAAATTAAAGGTGGCGCATGCAGACAAGAATACGTGGTAGTGGTGATTATAAAATAGAAGAAAAGTCCTTGCCTGGGACTATAGCGTTCGCAAGAGCGTTGACTCTATATTAATCTGAGTTGACTATTTGAAATACATATCATTTAGCACATTTAACCAAAGTTTTCGTTAAAAAAATATATTTAAAATTATTTATTTTTAGTTTGATTGGGTAACCAGATTTGAAGTCTTATTGCGGGTTCTCATTTTTCAATGTATTCGAAATGAGATAACCAAAGTTGAGTTTTCTACCACACATATAAAGTTTGGTTAAATTATATGGGATTGGCTTTTCTCTGATGCAGGAAATTAATGCTAAGTTGTAAGTTAGCATTAATCCAGAACATTAAATGTTATCGTCTTCAGTGGCAAAATCCCTATATATTCGCAGTCACACTATAGAACAACCAAGCGCTCAGACCGACTAAAGGCCAGATCACTGATAGTATGCGTCCATTCATCTGTCGAATTGAATAGCAATAATCCAGAGACTCTATTTGGTTGAATCATAAGGTTACACCCTTGCCGCATAAGGTCACACCTGCTTGATCCGCTGCAAGAATAGCTCGAAGAGCAGGAACTGTACAGCCAGCGCTTATCTTATTCACGACCTTCGATCAGTTTTGAAACATAGTTGGACTCTGCTCGGGCCAGCATCCCGGCCATATGTCCATCCTTGCCTTCGGCATAGCAAGGACTGTAGCTATCGATAGGCCCCGACGTAATATTAAATGGCTTTACTAACTAATCATGGATACATTCCATGTTTTAACCGATGTTTAAAAAACCACTTTGCTAAACTAACTTTTAGCTAAATTTTCACTTCGTAGCTCTTATTGCAGAGGAGAATATATGATTTTGATAAAACTTAAGATAACAAATATAAAACTTCAAAAATGCATAGCTTCAAAAGTGTTGTATATAAAAGTTTCAACATTATATATAAGTTTCAATCTGTAAAGTCTACAAATTTCCACCGTCTGTGAATAAGGCAGGGACTATAACAATCGATGCGGATTTACCAACTAATACATTCGATTCTTTAGCCAATGTTTAAAAAAAAAAAAATTGCCAAACCAATGTTTATTCAAACTTTCACTTTGTACCTCTTATTGCAGGGGAGACTATATGATTTTGATAAAAGATAGGATAACAAGTTTAAAACTTCAAAAATGCATTACCTCAAAATTGCCATATATAAAAGGTTCAACCTTATATATAAGTTTCAATCGGTAAAGCTTCCAACTTTCCACCGTCTGTGAATTTTATGACATCTAGACTTCATGTTTTACACCTGGAAAGCACGTCCTCACATCTTCATTTTGTTCAAGTGAAACCTTCGCTTTGCCTTCCTGACTTTGAACTCCTTCATTTTATTCAAGTGAAGCCTTTGCTTTGCCTTTCTGACTTTGAACTCCTAGTAGTTGCAGGGATGTCTACTCAGTCACTTGCCGAGGGAACGAGTGATGCTTCATTCTGCCCCTGGTATGTGGAATGCTTTGTTCTGCCTCCCTATATGTAAGAGAAGATCCTCGCATGGTAGAATACTACACAGGTTCGCTTCCATTGACTTTATTCTATGGAGTTGAAATGGAGATATGGGAAGTTGAGTGAGCCAGATACAATGAGAATAATCCACAGGTTCGCTTCATTCAATGCAGTTGAAATGGAGACCTGGGAAGTTGAGTGAGCCAAATAATTATAGGAAAATTAAACCTGCAATACATTTCAGAGCAAAATTAGAGCAAAATTAGTAAGTCAATTTTATTTACTTTCTCTATATCTGTATCTATTTGTCTTTTTCTGTGTGCCTAATAAATAATTATTCATTTACCCATTTTAGCATTTCGTCTTGAAGATGCTTAGCATCGATTGACAAGAAAAACTCAAAGAAATATTCCATATTTAATGGTCGGTATTGCAAAAAATATCCTCATATTCCAGTTTTTTTAGAATCTCTTATGGCAAAATTAATGACCACAAAAGATCTTAATACAATAACTTTTTCATTTTTGTAACTTTTTCGTTTTTGTAAACGAAGAAATATTACTCCGAAAAATTCATATTAATTTTTTTTTACTGGAAAATAAATGTATGGTAATGATTGAAGGTAGATGGTGGGAGTTTTTCATCAGTTTTAAACGTGAATATAATTTTAATTTTGTGAATTATTATGATGGCTATGAATCACGTTCAAAAGTGAATAATGAAAATACAATCCCAGATACCCACTCATTAACTGCATCGTTGTGTTAACCACGCTTTGGGGCAGTTTCAGTTACTTACATGTTGATTGATTCAGCAAGATATGAGATAAGAGACCATAGTTCCTAATTTCATGAAGGATTTACAGAGAAATTTGGGATTAAAATTTGTAGTGTTGGGGAATGCAGATGGCTATGGTAGTATTTCCATTTCTGAAGCTTTTATACATTAATAGTTGGTTTAAGGTTCAAATAGTTTTCTTGTGCAAATATTCATAACCACAATTTCTAGGTTCGAAAAGCTACTTAATAGTCCAGTTGGTGTCTATCATGACGACTCAAACACTACATGAGTATGAGATTTCAAGGATGAGTTGTTGAGATACCATGTGGAAGCAAAGTAGACAAAATAGCAATGCTCAACCGTCAACACCATGAAATGGAGGCCTTGGTTACTTTTTCTTCTGTCTTGTTTACAGGAAATTGAAACCGTGTATATAACTTTGAAGGACGACGCCTGCAATAAGAGCTCAAAACCTTTCGCCCAATCCAAATTCATGAAAATAAAAAGTAAGTAATTTTAAATTTGAAATTTTATTGAAACATTGGTTAAAGTGTACCATATGAAAAAATTCAAAGCAATTAATACACCGTCAAACATCTATCGATCGGTGGATAGAACGCTCTCTGTACTGGTCGTGCCAATTGAAGGACCTATTTGGGAAGATGGCAATGGCTCTAAACAATTCAAAAACCAAAAATTATGTCCATCCTATTCTTGAATATTTGAGAAATCTGCCATTGACTTAAACTCAGGGGTAGAGGGGTCAGCCAGCGTTGGAGTTCCAGCGAATTGTAGTTGAATTTCAGATGGAGAACCGATGTTGCAGTTGCCCATTTCTATTAAATGAAAAAAAAATCTATGAGATTTATGTAAAATATTTAACAAAGAACAAATTGAAAATAAAATGGCTTACAAATTAGATTGGAACGAGACTTCTTTTACAAGGTTCAATGCAATGTCCAACTACTCCTGTCTTTCTACATACTCAATGCGAAAGAAATATACATGATTTTGTAAATATACACATCCAGATTAAGATGAATCTTGAATGAAAGAGACACGTGATGAATCTTGATTGAAAAAGACATCTTGTTATATTAGATTAGAATGAGAAACTCATGCATGCACATATTTATTTTAATCTTTTGGATTCTATGCATTCTTAATTTACTAAAGTCCATGCATCCAAACAAAGTACGTTTTCTAGAAACATTTGAATTTTTCCGCAAATTCAACTGCAAAAATATTATTCATAAGAGTAACTTTTTACCTTGGCGATGGCGGTTTATGTGAGCTCCAAGCCCTTGTGATCGAGAAAAGGTCTTTGGACAATACATGCACTTGTAAGATTTTGCAGCGGGAGCTTCCTCCTCAATAAGTCGCTTTCCTTTATCTACATGAGAAAAAAGATGCAAAACACATTATAGATTAAACTAACTACTCTAAACGGGTGTTTGTAAGGACTTCAGAATTACCAGATATTTCATGGAAGGGTTGCAGTATAGACCAGACTTTCCACACATTAATAGAATGTGCAAGGAGGCAGTAAAATTAGATCTAGTTAAATTCCATTAGATCAGAATGTTACAGTTTCTCTGGCCGAAAATGAGCGCATTAATATTGCAGAAAAGGACTTTTAGAAAACTGTCTGCAACAGTTAAAATATTCTCAGAGATCTTTTATATAACTCAATTCACAGTGTCATGCCTCTGCCATGTCTGACATTACTTAGAACGTTTAACAAAAATGTTTACCAGAGAAAACTCTGACAAACCTATACAGCTAATTCTTTTGGAGTCGTCGAATTAATGGAATTTGTTTTCTAGAATAGCAAGTATAAATAAAGGTCATGGACAAATTTAGTAATATCTAATACAAATCTATTAATCATTATCTTATGGATTAGTTCACTCCGAGTTTATTTCAACGAATTCTTGTTAATATTTTTATTCGTTTAAATCATTGTATGATGTTTACTAATCAAATTTTCCAAAAATATTAATATTATACGAAAGCATTTCTAATAGAAAATTCTATGACAGAAAAAAAAATCTTAAAAAGAGGGAAGCCAATATATGTAAAGGAAAAATATATGATGAGCTTCTATACCTGGGTTTTCGCTGGTGGATTAAGTAGGTGGAGCAACACTGGTAGGAGGCAATGATCTAACTGCATGGGCATTTTCATTTTCTTGTCTGAGATCATCAGATCCTTCGTATTCCTCCCCACTTTTCACTATTCCGCCCTCCATATTTCCGGCAGCGAATCGCTCCTCTCAGGGAGTACTGTCTCTGAGAGCAGCTAGCAGTGCTGAAGGGCGTGGGCTGTTTGCTGAGCAAGCAGGTTCTGGTTCTCATTTGAATTCCTGCAACACCATTAATATAACACAATGAGTAAATGGCAAGATGGTTCAAATATCTTAATGGAACTTTGTAACTTTCACCAACTCAACTCAGAGAGATTCATGGAACTTTGGATAAGGTTGCTGTACAGGATAGATAACTGAATAGATAAACGGTCACTCTACCTCGGTTCTCTTGACATTTCTGCAGTTATCTGCGTCTTGTTCCGTGGAACTGGTTATTGGAAGGGTTATTTACACCGCATGTTCAAAATAAATTTCTGACTGCCTTAATTTTGGAAATTCTACAAACTTCGAAGATGTCAATCCATTTTGGCCGATGCAATATTGTTTGAGATTAACAGGTAAAAATGGAGGCCATGTGCCCGGTAAGTCTGAAAGAATGTGCAATGTAAGATAATATGTACAAAGCGTGAC
>APFE031484159.1:0-51060 GCA_000404065.3 Pinus taeda | reverse complement strand
CAATTTTACATCTGTTTTTAGCTTCGGGGGCACTGCCCCCGAGCCCCTACCGTGGGACCACTAGCCCCCAGACCCCCCAGCCGGGGGGGGATCGGCCCCCCTAGACCCTTGCAACCCCCCACATGGAGGGGTGTACAAACTTCCTGGGATATACATCCGGCTGAGACAAAGACCTCTGAACAATCATGCTCCACACACAACAATCTCCCACTTGGAGAATGATTGTAGCAACTCCACCACTACTTCATTTGCTGGAAAATGACTCCTCTTTGGACCTGGTTGTTTCTCATATTCATCATCATCCTTGAAGACCAATTGAAACTGAGCATATTCTCAGTTTCTCTCTAGTTACAACTTTTGTTAGCATATCTGCAGGATTTTGGCTACTGTGTATCTTTTCGAGCTTCAACTCTCCATCTTCCAACACTAATCGTATGAAATTGTACTTGAGTTGTATGTGTTTAGTCTTGGAATGAAATGTTGAGTTCTTTGCAATATGAATGGCACTTTGGCTATCATTGTATAACATGCCAATATCATGCTCCTTACCCAATTCACCCATAAACCCTTGTAACCAAATCATTCTTTACTAGCCTCTATAGCAGCAACATACTCTACTTCTGTTGTTGAAAGTGCAACAACACTTTGGATTTTTGAAATCCAACTGACAGTTGTTCCACCAATAGTAAATACATATCCTGTAGTGCTCCTCCTGTTATCTCTGTCACCTGCCATATCTACATCAACATATCCCTGTAGGGAAATGTTTGAACCACCAAAGCATAATGCTTGGTTTGTGGTACCTTTCAAATATCTCATAATCCATTTCACTGCCATCCAAAGTTCCTTTCCTGGATTTTTCATGTACTTGCTAACAACTCCCACTGCATGTGCAATATCAGGCCTTGTGTAGACCATTGCATACATTCAGCTTCCAATTGCTGATGCATATGGAGCTTTAGACATATAATCCATGTCTCCTTGGGTCTTTGGGCACATTTCCTTACTAAGTTTGAAATGGATAGCAAAAGGTGCACTAACTAGTTTTTCATTGTGCATATTAAATCTTTCCAACACCTCTTTTCAACACCTTTTGTATGTACTCATTTTGAGACAATGTTAATTTACGATTTTTCCTGTCTCTAGTTATTCTCATACCAAGGATTTTTTTTGCAGCTCCCAAGTCATTCATTGCAAATGAATTTGCCAATTTTCTTTTGAGCACATTTATTTCCTGCATGTTAGACTCTACAACAAGCATGTCATCTACATACCATAACAATATAATATAGTTTCCATCATTTTTCTTTTTCAGATATAAACACAATGATTAAAGTGACATCTAGTATAACCTTGTTTAGACATAAACTTGTCAAATTTTAGATACCACTGCCTTGGAGCTTGTTTTAAGCCATACAAGCTCTTCTTCAACCTGAACACTAGTTTCTTCTTCCCTTTCACTTCATATCCTTGTGGCTACTACATATATACTCTTCCTCCAAATCCCCATGGAGAAAGGTTGTCTTTACATCTAACTGCTCAAGATGCAAATCATCAACTGCTACTAGACTTAAAATAGTTCTGATTGAAGTCATTTTAACAACCAGAGAAAATATTTCATCAAAATAAATATCTTTCTTCTGTGCAAACCACTTCACTACAAGTCTAGCTTTGTACCTCTATTTTCCTCCATCTTCTTCCTTCAGCCTGTAAACCCATTTATTCTTCAATGTAGTTTTTCCTACAGGCAACCTGACTAAGTCCCAAGTTTGGTTATGCGTTAAGGACTCCATATCTTTTTCCATGGCTACCTCCCACTTCTTCCTGCTTTCAACCTGCATTGCATCTTCATAACATTCAGGTTCACCATAATCAGTCAACAATAAATAATATAATGAAAGAGACTATTGTTCAGGGGGTCTACTTATCCTGGTAGATCTTATAACACCACTTTCAGGTGTTTGGGGTGCCTGTTCCTATTGCGGTGGTTGATATTTTTCTCGTTGTTGATTATTATTATTTTCAGGAACCTTTACTTTTTCAGTGATTCAATCAAGAACTGTGTATTCCTTGTTTTCTTTTTCCTGTTTGTTTTCGTGCAACTGATTCTTATACAATACCTTTTCATTGAATATTACATCTCTGCTCCTAATGATTTTGTGATTTTCGTAATCATATAAGCGATAACCAAAATCATTAACACCATATCCAATAAAGGTACATTTCTTTGACTTTGCCTCAAGCTTTCTTCTACTTTCTTTATCAATATGGACAAAGGGCTCACAACCAAAAGGCTTTAAAAAAGAGTAGTTTACATTTTTACTAGTCCATGCTTCCTATGGAACACCACCATCCAAGGAACTTGAAGGCCATTTGTTTATTAGATAAACAACAGTATCTACAGCATCTACCCAAAACTGTAAAGGCAATCCTGCATGCAATCTCATGCACCTTGCACGCTCCATGATTATTTTGTTCATCCTTTCTGACACACCATTTTCTTTTGGTGTTCTTGGAACTGTCTTCTTTCTGCGAATTCCATGTTCTTAACATTTCCTATCAAACTCTTTGCTGCAATATTCACCTCCTTTGTGTGATCTAAGACACTTCAATTTCTTTCTTGTCTCAATCTCAACCAAAGCTTTCCACTTCTTGAAAGTATAAAATACATCAGATTTATTCTTAATATAATAAATCCAAGTTTTTCTAGTTGCATCATCAATAAAAGTAACATAATAATGAGAGCCACCGAGAGATGATACCTGAGCAGGTCCCCATACATTTGTATGCATATGCTTTAATTTTTCGCTCTTCTTTTCTTTCCCAACTCCAAGAAATCTGACTCTCTCTTATTTTCCATAAATGAAAATTCTCACAAAAGTCCAAATCAACATTTTTCAAACCTGACAACAAATTCCTTGAGTGAAGGATCTTCATCCACTTCTCACTCATGTGTCCGAGCCTATGATGCCACAATGCTGCATCTTCTCCTTTGGAAGTTAAAGCATTAACAGAGTTAGAAATACCATTGCATAAATACAATGTACCAACCCTTTCACCTTTTGCTATTACCAAGGCTTCTTTGGTGGCCTTCCAAGCTTTATCTGTGAAAGTTGTCACACAACCTTCACCTCCTAACTGCCCTATTGAAATTAGATTTTTCTTCAGATCTGGAACATGTCTTACCTCCTTTAGTAGCCATTGGTTTCCATTCTGCTGTTTTACAAGAACCTTACCCATTCCAACAATTTTACATGGTTTATCATCACCTAAATAGACTTGTACAAAATCTCCTTGAACATAGTCATGAAAATATTTCTTATCAGGAGTGGCATGGAATGCGGCCCCTGAATCCACCACCTAGGAATCAGTAATATTTTTGAAAGAAAGAATCAAAGCATCTTGTAACACCTCACCTGCCACATTTAAGTCATGATTGTTTTCTTGATGTGCATCTCCTTCTTTTCCCTTCCGAGATCTACAATCTTTCTTTAGGTGTCATCTCTTTCTGCATTTCTAGCACACTATCCTTGATCTGGACTTGGATCTGCCTTTCCTTGATTTAGTGTGATATCCTGAGCTCTTTCCTCTTTCCATTTTTCTTCCCCTATATTCTGCACTCAAAGCATTACTTGATGTCTCACTTGAGCTTTTCCTTCGCATTTCCTCGCTAAGGATAGCACCGACAACATCATCAAACTTTAAAGTACTAGATCCAGAAACAGAGTTACTAATGGCCATTACTAAACCATTCCAACTTTCTGGTAATGAGCACAAGCATAACAAAGCTCTAACTTCATCATCAAAGTTTACCCCTACAGAACATAACTGACTTGTAACAATATTAAAATCATTTAAATGGTTTGCAACAGATCCACCTTCTGACATCTTCATATTAAATAACTGTTTCATAAGAAATACCTTGTTTGAGGCCAAGGATTTTTCATATAGTTTCTCCAATGCCTTACTCAAACCCTCTGTCATTATTTCCTTCAAAATGTTGAAGGCGACCGATGCTACGAGGCACAACCGTACTATTCCGAGTTCTTTTCTATCGAGAAGGCTCCTAACTGCCCTATTGAAATTAGATTTTTCTTTAGATCTGGAACATGTCTTACTTCCTATAGTAGCCATTGGTTTCCATTATGTTGTTTTAAAAGAACCTTACCCATTCCAACAATTTTACAGGGTTTATCATCACCTAAATAGACTTGTCCAAAATCTCCTTGAACATAGTCATGAAAATATTTCTTATCAGGTGTGGCATGGAATGAGGCCCCTAAATCTACCACCCAGGAATCAGTAATATATTCGAAAGAAAGAATCAAAGCATCTTGTAACACATCACCTACCACATTTATGTCATGATTGTTTTCTTTCTGTGCATCTCCTTCTTTTCCCTTCCAAGATCTACAGTCTTTCTTTAGGTGTCATTTCTTTCCGCATTTCTAGCACACTATCCCCGATCTGGACTTGGATCTGCCTTTCCTTGATTTACTACGATATCCTGAGCTCTTTCTTCTTTCCATTTTTCTTCCCCTAGATTCTGCACTCAAAGCATTACTTGATGTCTCACTTGAGATTTTCCTTCGCATTTCCTCGGTAAGGATAGCACCGACAACATCATCAAACTTTAAAGTACTAGATCCAGAAACAGAGTTACTAATGGCCATTACTAAACCATTCCAACTTTCTAGTAATGAGCACAAGAATAACAAAGCTCTAACTTCATCATCAAATTTTACCCCTACAGAACATAACTAACTTGTAATAGTATTAAAATCATTTAAATGGTTTGCAACAGATCCACCTTCTGACATCTTCATATTAAATAACCGTTTCATAAGAAATACCTTGTTTGAGGCCAAGGGTTTTTCATATAGTTTCTCCAACGCCTTAAACAAACCCTGTATCATTGTTTCCTTGAAAATTTTGAAGGCGGCTGATGCTGCGAGGCACAACCGTACTATTCCCAGTTCCTTTCTATCGAGAAGGCTCCTTTCTATCTGCATCTTCCACAACGAGAAGTTTTGGCCGTTAAATTTCTCAACCCTAAACTTACCATCTTCTGCCATTGCTCCCACTTGAATGAGGAACCCTTCTTTCCTACGAGTTTATCAACCAAATAGACATTCGGCTCTGACACAAGTTGTTAGAAAATTATATATTACGGAGCAATGGAACGCATAAAATATTGTAGAAATATAATCACAGAAAATGCATAAAACACGAGAGACACAGATATACGTCGTTCAGCGAGTTTGGGCTACGTCCACCCCGAACAGCCAGTCCTTCCTTTCTATTATCCAGAAAAATGAAGAGACACAACCTACAACAGACCTGTTGTAATATCCTCTGTTTTTCTCACAGTCTCACCTCTCTGCTTCTCGCCCGAAGAATACACATCTATTACACAACCTCAAACACAATGCCCTGATACAAAGAGAGGGGTTGTCTTCTAGGGTAATAAACCCTAAACTAAACATAAGTTCTACTGTCAGATCATCCGCCTAATGAATGACCCGGATTGACTAGAAATTACTATACTTTTACAAGGAAATTTTACATATGTTTTTAGCTTTGGGGGCGCTGCCCCTGAGCCCCCCACCGGGGGACTGATGGACCCCAAACCCCCAAGTCGAGGGGGATCGCCCCCCCAAAGACCCCTGCAGGGGGGGACAAATGCTCCGCGCACCCCCCCGCGTAGAGGGGTGTACAAACTTCCTGGGGTATACATCCGGCTAAAACAAAGAGCTCTGAACAATCGTGCTCCACACACAACAATCTCCCCCTTGGAGAATGATTGTAGCAACTCCACTGCTCCTTCATTTATTGGACAATGACTCCTCTTCGGACCTGGCTGTTTCTCATCTTCATCGTCATCCTTGAAGACTAATTGAAACTGAGCATATTCTCAATTTCTCCCTGGTTACAACTTTTGTTACCATATCTACATGATTCTGGCTAGTGTGTATCTTCTCCAGCCTCAACTCTCCATCTTCCAACACTGATCGTATGAAACGGTACTTGAGCTATATGTATTTATTCCTAAAATGAAATGTTGAGTTCTTTGCAAGATGAATGAAACTTTGGCTATCACTATATAACGTGCCCATACCATGCTCCTTAGCCAATTCACCCAAAAACCGTTGTAACCAAGCCATTTCATTACTAGCCTCTGTAGCAGCAACATACTCTGCTTCTATTGTTGAAAGTGCAACAACACTTTGGATTTTTCAAACCCAACTTACATCTGTTCCACCAATAGTAAATACATATCCTGTAGTGCTCCTCCTGATATCTCTGTCACCTCCCATATCTGCATCAACATATCCCTGTAGGGAAATGTTTGAACCACCAAAGCATAATGCTTGATTTGTGGTACCTTTCGAATATCTGAGAATCCATTTCACTGCCATCCAATGTTCCTTTCCTGGATTGCTCATGTACCTACTTACAACTCCCACTACATGTGCAATATCAGGCCTTGTGTAGATCATTGCATACATTAAGCTTCCAACTGCTAATGCATATGGAACTTTAGACATATAATCCATGTCTTCTTGGGTCTTTGGGCACATTTCCTTACTAAGTTTGAAATGGCTAGCAAAAGGTGCACTAACAGGTTTTGCATTGTGCATATTAAATCTTTTCAACACCTTTTGTATGTACTCATTTTGATACAATGTTAATTTACAATTTTTCCTATCTCTAGTTATTCTCATACCGAGGACTTGTTTTGCAGCTCCCAATTCCTTCATTGAAAATGAATTTGCCAATTTTCTTTTGAGCACATTTATTTCCTGCATGTTAGACCTGCAACAAGCATGTCATCTACATACAATAACAATATAATATAGCTGCCATCATTTTTCTTTTTTAGATAAACACAATGATTAGAGTGACATCTAGTATAACCTTGTTCAGAGATAAACTAGTCAAATTTAGATACCACTGCCTTGGAGCCTGTTTCAAGCCATACAAGCTTTTCCTCAACCTGCACATTAGTTTCTCCTTCCCTTTCACTTCATATCCTTGTGGCTGCTGGATATATATCTCTTCCTCCAGATCCCCGTGGAGAAAGGATGTCTTTACATCTAACTGCTCAATATGGAAACCTTCAACTACTACTAGACTTAAAATAGTTCTGATTGAAGTCATTTTAACAAAAGGAGAAAATATTTCATCAAAATCAATACCTTTCTTCTGTGCAAACCCCTTCACCAAAAGTCTAGCTCTGTACCTCTGTTTTCCTCCATCTTCTCCCTTCAGCCTCTAAACCCATTTATTCTTCAATGTAGTTTTTCCTGCAGGCAACCTGACTAAGTCCCAAGTCTGGTTATGCATTAAGGAGTTCATCTCTTCTTCCATGGTTGCCTCCCACTTCTTCCTACTTTCAACCTGCATTTCATCTTCATAACATTTGGGTTCACCAGAATCAGTCAACAATAAATAATATAAGGAAGGAGAGTATCATTTAGGGGGTATACTTATCCTTGTAGATCTTCTAACACCACTTTTAGGTATTTGGGGTGCCTGTTGCTGTTGTGTTGGTTGCTGTTGTCATGGCTTTTGATTATTACTATTTCCAGGCACCTTTATTTTTTCAGTTATTTCATCAAGAACTACATATTCCTTGTTTTCTTTTTTCTATTTCTTTTCCTGCAACTGATTCTTATACAAAACGTTTTCAATGAATATTACATCTCTGCTCCTAATGATTTTGTGATTTTCATAATCATATAAGCGATAACCAAAATCATTAACACCATATCCAATAAAGGTACATTTCTTTGACTTTGCCTCAAGCTCTGTTCTATTTTCTTTATCAATATGGACAAAGGCCTCACAACCAAAAGGCTTTAAAAAAGAGTAGTTTACCTTTTTACCTATCCATGCTTCCTCTGAAACACCACCATCCAAGGAACTTGAAGGCCCTCTATTTATTAGATAAACTATAGTATCTACAGCATCTGCCCAAAACTGTAAAGGCAATCTTGCATGCAACCTCATACACCTTGCACGCTCCATGATTGTTTTGTTCATCCTTTCTGACACACCATTTTCTTGTGGTGTTCTTGGAACTCTCTTCTCTCTGCAAATTCCATGCTCTGAATTGTACCCATCAAACTCTTTGCTACAATATTCACCTCAATTGTATGATCTAAGACACTTCAATTTCTTTCTTGTCTCAATCTCAACCAAAGATTTCCATTTCTTGAAAGTATCAAATACATCATATTTATTCTTAATATAATAAATCCAAGTTTTTATAGTTGCATCATCAATAAAACTAACATAATAAGGAGACCCACTGAGAGATGATACCAGAGCAGGTCCCCATACATCTGTATGCACAAGCTCTAATTTTTCGCTCTTCTTTTCTTTCCCAACTTTGATAATTATGACTCTCTTCTGTTTTCCGTAAATGCAATTCTCACAGAAGTCCAAATCAACATTCTTCAAACCCGACAACAAATTCCTTGAGTGAAGGATCTTCATTCCCTTCTCACTCATGTTTCCGAGCCTATGATGCCATAATTCTACATCTGCTCCTTTGGAAGTTGAAGCATTAACAAAGTTAGAAGTACCATTGCATAAATACAATGTACCAACCTTTTCGCCTTTCGCTATTACCAGGGCTCCTTTGGTGATCTTCCAAGCTTTATCAGTGAAAGTTGTCACACAACCTTCACTGCCTAACTGCCCTGTTGAAATTATATTTTTCTTTATATCTAGAACATGCCTTACCTCCTTTAGTAGCCATCGGTTTCCATTCTACTATTTTACAAGAACCTTACCCATTCCAACAATTTTAGAGGGTTTATCATCACCGAAATGGACTTGTTCAAAATATCCTTGAACATAGTCATGAAAATATTTTTTATCAAGTGTGGCATGGAATGAGGCCCCTAAATCTACCACCCATGAATCATTAATATTTTCGAAAGAAAGAATCAAAGCATATTGTAACACCTCACTTGTCACATTTGCTTCATAATTGTTTTCTTGCTATGCATCACCTTCTTTTCCCTTTCGAGATCTAGAGTTTTTTTCTTTCTTTCCACATTTCTAGCACACTATCCCCAATCTGGACTTGGATCTACCTTTCCTTGATTTACTGCGATATCCTGAGCTCTTTCCTCTTTCCGTTTTTCTTCCCCTAGATTCTACACTCAAAACATCACCTAATGTCTCACCAGAGCTTTTCCTTCGCATTTCGTCTGTAAGGATAGCACCAACAACATCATAAAATTTTAAAGTACTAGATCTAGAAACAGAGTTACTAATGGCCATAACTAAACCATTCTAACTTTCTGGTAATGAGCACAAGAATAACAGAGCTCTAACTTCATCACCAAAGTTTACCCCTACATAACATAACTGACTTGTAACATTATTAAAATAATTTAAATGGTCTGCAACAGATCCACCTTCTGACATCTTCATATTAAATAACCGTTTCATAAGAAATACCTTGTTTGAGGCCGAGGGTTTTTCATATATTTTCTCCAACGCCTTAATCAAACTCTTTGTCATTGTTTCCTTCGAAATATTGAAGGAAACTGACGCTGCGAGGCACAATCGTACTGTTCCGAGTGCCTTTCTATCAAGAAGGTTCCATTCTTCATCTGTCATACTCGTTGGCATATTTGTTTTTCCGCCCAATGGTAGGTATAGATATTTCTGATACAGATCATCTTCCATCTGCATCTTCCACAAAGAGAAGTTTTGGTCATTAAATTTCTCGACCCTAAACTTACCATCTTCTGCCATTGCTCCCACTCAAATGAGGAACCCTTCTTTCTTGCGAGTTTATCAGCCAAATGGACCTTCAGCATTGATACAAGTTATTAGAAAATTATATATTACGGAGCAATGGAATGCATAAAATATTTCAGAAATATAAACACAGAAAACACATAAAAGAAGAGAGACACAGATATAAGTGGTTCACCCAGTTTGGGCTACGTCCACCCTGAACAGCCAATCCTTCCTTTCTATTATCTAGCAAAATGAAGAGACACAACGTACAGCAGATCCACTGTAATATCCTCTGTTTTCTCTCATAGTCTCACCTCTCTGATTCTCACCCGGAGAATACACATCTATTACAGAGCCTCAAATACAATGCCCTCATACAAAGAGAGGGGTTGCCTTCTCAGGCAAAAAACCCTAAACTAAACATAAGTTCTACTGTTAGATCATCTGCCTAATGAACGGCCCAGATTGACTAGAAATTACTATACTTTTACAAGGCCATTTTACATCTGTTTTTAGCTTCGGGGGCACTACCCCCAAGCCCTCGCTTGGAGACTCCTCGCCCCTAGACCCCTATGGGGGGCCAAGTGCCACCTGCACCCCCCCGCGTAGAGGGGTGTACAAAACTCATGGGGTATACATCTGTTTGAAACAAAGACCTCTAAACAATCATGCTCCACACATAACAATCTCCCACTTGGAGAATGATTGTGGCAACTCCACCGCTGCTTCATTTGCTAGACAATGACTCCTCTTTGGACCTGGTTGTTTCTCATCTTCATCGTCATCCTTGAAGACCAATTGAAACCGAGCATATTCTCAATTTCTCCCTGGTTATAACTTTTGCAAGCAAATCTGCAGGATTTTGGCTAGAGTGTATCTTTTCGAGCTTTAACTCTCCATCTTCCAACACTGATCGTATGAAATGGTACTTGAGCTATATGTGTTTAGTCCTGGAATGAAATGCTGAGTTCTTTGCAAGATGAATGGCACTTTGGTTATCATTGTATAATGTTCCCATATCATGCTCCTTACCCAATTCACCCAAAAACCTTTGTAACCAGATCATTTCTTTACTAGCCTCTATAGTAGCAACATACTCTGCTTCTGTTGTTGAAAGTGCAACAACACTTTGGATTTTTGAATCCCAACTGACAACTACTCCACCAACAATAAATACATATCCTGTAGTGCTCCTCCTGTTATCTCTGTCACGTACCATATCTGCATCAACATATCCCTTTAGGGAAATGTTTGAACCACCAAAGCATAATGATTGATTTATGGTACCTTTCAAATATCTAAGAATTCATTTCACTGCCATCCAATGTTCCTTTCCTGGATTGTTCATGTACCTGCCTACAACTCCCATTGCATGTGTAATATCAAGCCTTGTGCAGACCATTGCATACATTAAGCTTCCAACTGCTGATGTATATGGAACTTTAGACATATAATCCATGTCTTCTTGGGTCTTTGGGCACATTTCCTTACTACGTTTGAAATGGCTAGCAAAAGGTGCACTATCTGGTTTTGCATTGTGCATATTAAATCCCTTCAACACCTTTTGTATGTACTCAGTTTGAGACAATGTTAATTTACAATTTTTCCTATCTCTAGTTATTCTCATACCAAGGATTTGTTTTGCAGCGCCGAAATCCTTCATTGAAAATGAATTTGCAAATTTTCTTTTGAGCAAATTTATTTTCTGCATGTTAGACCCTGCAACAAGCATGTCATCTACATACAATAACAATATAATATAGCTGCCATCATTTTTCTTTTTCAGATAAACACAATGATCAGAGTGACATCTAGTATAACCTTGTTCAGACATAAACTTGTCAAATTTTAGATACCACTGCCTTGGAGCTTGTTTTAAGCCAAACAATCTCTTCTTCATTCTGCACACTAGTTTCTCCTCCCCTTTCACTTCCTATCCTTGTGGCTGCTGCATATATATCTCTTCCTCCAGATCCCCATGGAGAAAGGATGTCTTTACATCTAACTGCTCAATATGGAAATATTCAACTGCTACTAGACTTAAAATAGTTCTGATTGAAGTCATTTTAACAAAAGGAGAAAATATTTCATCAAAATCAATACCTTTCTTCTGTGCAAACCCCTTCACCAAAAGTCTAGCTCTGTACCTCTATTTTCCTCCATCTTCTTCCTTCAGCCTGTAAACCCATTTATTCTTCAATGTAGTTTTTCCTGCAGGAAACCTGACTAAGTCCCAAGTCTGGTTATGCATTAAGGAGTTCATCTCTTCTTCCATGGTTTCCTCCCACTTCTTCCTACTTTCAACCTCCATTACATCTTCATAACATTCGGGTTCACCAGAATCAGTGAACAATAAATAATATAATGAAGGAGAGTATTGTTCAGGGGGTCTACTTATCCTGATAGATCTTTTAACACCACTTTCAAGTGTTTGGGGTGCTTGTTGCTATTGTGGTGGTTGCTGTTGTTGTGGTTGTTGATTATTATTATTTTTAGGCACCTTTACTTTTTCAATGATTTCATCAAGAACTATGTATTCCTTGTTTTCTTTTTCTTTTTTTCTGTTTCTTTTCCTGCAACTGATTCTTTTACAAGACCTTTTCATTGAATATTACATCTCTGCTCCTAATGATTTTGTGATTTTCGTAATCATATAACCGATAACCAAAATCATTAACACCATATCCAATAAATGTATATTTCTTTAACTTTGCCTCAAGCTTTGTTCTATTTTCGTTATCAATATGGACAAAGGCCTCACAACCAAAAGGCTTTAAAAAAGAGTAGTTTACCTTTTTAACTATCCACGCTTCCTCTGGAACACCACCATCCAAGGAACTTGAAGGCCCTCTGTTTATTAGATAAACAATAGTATCTACAGCATCTGCCCAAAACTGTAAAGGCAATCCTACATGCAATCTCATGCACCTTGCAAGCTCCATGATTGTTCTGTTCATCCTTTCTGACACACCATTTTCTTGTGGTGTTATTGGAGTTTTCTTCTCTCTGCGAATTCCATGCTTTGAACAATACCTATCAAACTCTTTGCTGCAATATTCGCCTCCATTGTATGGTCTAAGACACTTCAATTTCTCTCCTATTTCAATCCCAACCAAAGCTTTCCATTTCTTGAAAGTATCAAATACATCAAATTTATTCTTAATACAATAAAAATCCAAGTTTTCCTAGTTGCATCGTCAATAAAAGTAACATAATAATGAGAGCCACCAAGAGATGATACCTGAGTAGGTCCCCATATATCTGTATGCACAAGCTCTAGTTTTTCGCTCTTCTTTTCTTTCCCAACTCTGAGAAATTTGACTCTCTTATGTTTTCCATAAATGCAATTCTCACAGAAGTCCAAATCAACATTCTTCAAACCTGACAACAAATTCCTTGAGTGAAGGATATTCATCCCCTTCTCACTCATGTGCCTGAGCCTATGATGCCATAATGCTGCATCTTCTCCTTTGGAAGTTAAAGCATTAACAAAGTTAGAAATACCATTGCATAAATACAATGTACCAACCTTTTCACCTTTTGCTATTACCAAGGCTCCTTTGGTGACCTTCCAAGCTTTATCTGTGAAAGTTGTCACACATCCTTCACTGCCTAACTACCCTATTGAAATTAGATTTTTCTTTAGATCTGGAACATGCCTTACCTCCTTTAGTAGCCATTGGTTTCCATTCTACTATTTTACAAGAACCTTACCCATTCCAACAATTTTACAGGGGTTTATCATCACCCAAACGGACTTGTCCAAAAATATCCTTGAACATAGTCATGAAAATATTTCTTATCAGGTGTGGCATGGAATGAGGCCCCTGAATCTACCACCCAGGAATCAGTAATATTTTCGAAAGGAGGAATCAAAGCATCTTGTAACACCTCACCTGTCACATTTTCTTCATGATTGCTTTCTTACTATGTATCTCCTTCTTTTCCCTTCCGAGATCTATAGTCTTTCTTTAGGTGTCCTTTTTTTCCGCATTTCCGGCACACTATCCCCGATCTGGACTTGGATCTGCCTTTCCTTGATTTACTGCGATATCCTAAGCTCTTTCCTCTTTCCATTTTTCTTCCACTAGATTATGCACTCAAAGCATTACCTGATGTCTCACTGGAGCTTTTCCATCACATTTCCTCGCTAAGGATAGCACCAACATCATCAAACTTTAAAGTACTAGATCTAGAAACAGAGTTACTAATGGCCATTACTAAACCATTCCAACTTTCTGGTAATGGGCACAAGAATAACAGAGCTCTAACTTCATCATCAAGGTTTACCCCTACAGAATATAACTAACTTAACAGTATTAAAATCATTTAAATTGTCTACAATAGATCCACCTTCTGACATATTCATAGTAAATAACCGTTTCATAAGAAATACCTTGTTTGAGGTTGAGGGTTTTTCATATAGTTTCTCCAATGCCTTAATCGAACCCTCTGTCGTTGTTTCCTTCTAAATGTTGAAGGTGAACGACACTGTGAGGCACAACTGTACTGTTCTAAGTGCCTTTCTATCGAGAAGGATCCATTCTTCATCTGTCATACCCATCGGCATCTTTGTTTTTCCACCCAATGTTAGGTATAGATCTTTCTGATACAGATAACCTTCCACTTGCATCTTCCATAGCGAGAAGTTTTGGCCATTAAATTTCTCGACCCTAAACTTACCATATTTTGCCATTGCTCCCACTCGAATGAGGAACCCTTCTTTCTTGCGAGTTTATCAGCCAAATAGACCTTCGGCTCTGATACCAATTGTTAGAAAACTGTATATTTCGGAACAATGGGACACATAAATTATTGCAAAAATATAAACATAGAAACCGCATAAAACAAGAGAGACACAGATATATGTGGTTCATCCAGTATGGGCTACATCGACCCCGAACAATCAGTCCTTCCTTTCTATTATCCAGCAAAATGAAAAGACACAACCTACAGTAGATCCACTATAATATCCTCTGTTTTCTCTCATTTTCTCACCTCTCTGCTTCTCGCTCGAAGAATACACATCTATTACACAGCCTCAAATACAATGCCCTCATACAAAGAGAGGGGTTTCCTTCTAGGGCAAAAAACCTTAAACTAAACATAAGTTCTACCGTCAGATCATCCGTGTAATGAACAACCCAGAATGACTAGAAATTACTATACTTTTACAAGGCAATTTTACATCCATTTTTAGCTTCGAGGGCACTACCCCGGAGCCCTCGCTAGGGACTGCTAGCCCCCGGACCCCCCAGTCGGGGGGGATCGGCCTCCCCAGACCCCCGAGGTGGGGACAAGTGCCCCCTGCACCCCCCACGTAAAGGGGTGTACAAACTTCCTGGGGTATACATCTGGCTGAAACAGAGACCTCTGAATAATCATGCTCAACACACAATATGTATCATATTCAGTAATGCTAAATGTATTAGGGTAAGCTACAGTGGAGGCTTTGTGGGATGTGTTAGGGACTTTGTACAATCTAAGTCTCTGGTGAATAAACTGTTCCTACAGAAAAATCTGCATAACCTGAGAATGAAAGATGGAGACTCGGTGACAGAGCATTTGAATGCATTTAATACAGGGGTAAGTCAATTATTATCTATTGTTATTAAAATTTTAGATGAAGATAAGTGCATCAATTTGTTGTGATCTCTATCAGATTCGTGGCATAGTATGGTTATTACAATAGCTAGCAATACAACTGCCTTGTAGTTTGATGAAATAGTCTCATCCTTGCTGACAAAGGAGATGAGATGGAAAAATATGGAGATTGAGAATGGTGATGCCTTTTCTATATGAGGACGGTCCTAGAACATAAACAAAAATAAATCATCGAGTGTGAGATCTAAATCTAGAGGGATATCTAAATCTCCAGGAAAACCTATAAAGGTGGTGTGCTAGAAATGCCGAAAGTAAGGGCACTACGAAAGGGACTGTAAATATAGCGCTCCTGATAAAGGAAAGGGATCTGATGATATTCCTTCTGCAGAGGAAAAAACCACTTCAGATGAAGGTGGCAATGTGTACTTGGCTTCTTCAAGTACAAATGTATATCATGAGGCATGGTTGATTGACTCAGGTGTATCCTTTCACTTCACTCCCCATAGAGAGTGGTTCTGTGAGTATGAGAAATATGATGGTGGTGATGTCTTCTTAGGGGTTGATAGGAAGGCTAGAATCATTGGTCGCGGAAAAGTAAAGTTGAAGTTGTAAGGTTGAAGGGTTAGAACACTTCCAAGTGTTCTTCATATTCCTACATTAGCTAGAAATATGATTTCTATAAGCAAGTTGGATGATGCAGGTGTAAAAACAATATTCGAGAAGGATACCTGCAACATGGTTCAAGGAGCACTGGTATTGATGTGGGGAGTTCGGATTGGAACTTTGTACATGCTACAAGGTAGCACTGTTGTTGATGGGTGCAACAACTCTATGGTTCCTGAAAGTGGATCAGAAAATATAGTGGTCTCTAGAGAGAAGACCGTGCTATTTCATCAAAGGATTAGACATATTGGAGAGGAGGGCCTTCGAATACTTCATGGTAAAGGTATGGTATAAGGTATGAGTAATAGCTCTCTGAATTTTGGTTTATGTGAAAATTGTGTATATGGGAAGCACAATCGGGTGAGTTTCCCCTCTGGTGGTAAGAGGGAAAAACAAATATTAGAACTTGTGCACAGTGATGTGTTTGGCCCTGTGAAGGTTCCAACACTGGGTAAGTCTATGTACTATGTATCATTTGTATATGACTTCTCAAGGAATACATTGATATATTTCCTTAAGAAGAAATCTGAAGTCTTTGATAGGTTTAAAGAATTTAAGGATCTGGTGGAAAACCAGACAAAGAAGAAGATAAAATGGTGGAGAGTTTTGCAGTAAGGACTTTCAAGAATTCTATAAGAAGTGTGGTATAGCACAGAAAAAGAATACTCCATACATACCTGAGCAAAATGGGGTTGCAGAAAGAATGCACAAGACGTTGATGGAAAGGGCAAGAAGCATGCTTAGTGGTGCCAGGTTAGGATAGGAATTCTGGGCAGAGGTGGTGGAGACAGCATGTTACCTGGTCAACAGATCACCTTCATCATCGTTGGAGGATAAGACTCCACAAGAGGTATGGACTGGTAAGAAACCCTCTCTTTCACATCTGAGGGTATTTGGATGTGATGCATATGTACATGTTCCAAAGGAGAAACGAACCAAGTTGGATAGTAAATCTGAAAAGTGCATCTTTATTGGGTATAAGGATGGTTTAAAGGGTTATAAGCTTTGGAATCTAGTAACAAAGAAGGTTGTGTACAACTGAGATGTGGTGTTTAGAGAAGTAAAATATCTTATTAAAAATGAAGTCCAACCAAAGGAACCTGAGAAGATAGAGTTTGAGCTCAAGGAGGAAGAATCAAACTCTACAACAGAGGAGGAATTAGAATATGAAGAGCCACAAACTCCGAGTATGAGAAGATTAGTTCGAGAAAGAAGGCAGCCAGAAAGGTATAGTCCATCTGCTTTTTGTTCAATTTTTTTTATTATATATTACTGATGATGATCCCATAATTGTGAAGGAACAATAGATTCAGAAAATGGAAAACTCTGGAAAGAGGGCATGGTTGATGAAATGGCATCTTTGCACAAAAATGAGGCTTGGGATCTGGTGGAGTTTCCAACTAGAAGGAAACCATTGGTAGCAAATGGGTGTTCAAGAAGAAGACAAATGAAGAAGGAAAGGTGAAGAAATACAAAGCTTGATTGGTAGCAAAAGCTTATTCCCATGTGCCAGGAATTGATTTTGATGATATTTTTTCTCCTATTTCCAAGGTAGCTTCTATTAGATTAATTTTATCTCTTGTTGTTGCTTTTGATTTTGAGGTAGAACAGATGGATGTGAAGACAACATTTCTTCACGGGGATCTAGAAGAGGAGATCTACATGAAGCAACCTAGAGATTTTGCAGTGAAGGGTAAGAAAGAAATGGTATGCAAGTTAAAGAAGTCTTTGTATGCTTTAAAATAGTCACCAAGGATGTGGCATCGGAAATTTGATACATTTATATTGGGACTTGGCTTCACCATAAGAAAAGTA
The DNA here is from genome assembly GCA_000404065.3 of Pinus taeda. NCBI lineage: Eukaryota > Viridiplantae > Streptophyta > Pinopsida > Pinales > Pinaceae > Pinus > Pinus taeda. The sequence goes on along the minus strand of APFE031484159.1, from coordinate 33,213 downwards.
GATAACTGTCTGTATTTTAAATTAATTGGTGACCGTGTTGTTTATCTAGTCTTGTATGTGGATGATATGTTGCTGGTTGGAAATGACAAAGAAATTATCCAAGATTTGAAGACCCAATTGTCCAAATTCAACATGAATGATCTTGGTGATGCAAACTATATTTTGGGCATAGAAATTAAAAGAGACCGGGAAAAGAGGAAGCTCTGGTTAAACCAAAGGAAGTATGTTGAGACAATATTGTAGAGTTTAATATGTAGGATAGTAAACTGATGAAGGTTCCTATTCCTGTAGGTGTGAATTTATCTGCTGAACAGTGTCCCAAGACACAAGAAGAAAAAGAGGACATGTCCCATGCTCCATATGCAAGTGCAATCGATAGCCTGATGTATGAAATGTTCTATACTAGACTAGACATTGCACATGTAGTGGGAGTATTGAGTAGCTTTATGTCAAAACAAGGGAAGCGGCACTGGACAATAGTGAAGTAGGTTTTTAGGTATTTGTGTGGCACTAGTGTTTATGGTTTGTGCTACCCAGGAAGACTAGGATTAGACAAAGTGTTGGATATTCATGGCTTTGTTGATGCAGACTGGGCTAGAGATCTAGATCAAATAAGATCTACAAGTGTGTATGTGTTTAACCTATTTGGAGGTGCAGTCAGTTGGATGAGTAAGAAACAATCTATAGTGGCACTATCAACTATAGAGGCAGGATACATGGCGGCCACTCATGCAAGAAAGGAAGCAGCGTGGTTGCAGAGATTGTGTTCAAGTATGGGGTTAGTATAGGGAGCTATAAGGATATATTGTGACAGCCAAAGTGAAATGTTCTTGGAAAAGAACCCTACATATCATTCAAAGACAAAGCACATTGACGTTCAGTATCACTTTGTGAGGGATATGATAGAAGACAAAAAGGTGTTGCTGGTAAAGGTGGACACTTTGAAGAATACTGCAGATGAATTTAAAAAATATGTGACCTCTGAGAAGTTCTCTTGGTGTAGAGAAACAATGGGTGTTTTAGGGCTAGATAAATGACTAAGCTCTGTTGTGGCCCCCTGTGGAAAGGAAACAACAAGTGGGAGAATTTTGGATTTTTTTATATTCTTTCCAGGACTAGCCCATGTAGTTAACCAGGAGGTTAGAGGGCGGGCAAAGAACCCCCTTCGTTGTGCTGATTGCGTGAAGGGGGGGTCATAGGGGGTTTGAGAAGTGCAGATAACCCACCTCTATGGGGTCCGCGGTAGCACCCTGGGAAATTTTGTTTTTTGGACCCTAAATTAGGTTGGGAAAACCTACCTATGGTTTTGTGGATGTTTTTTGCACATGGTTTCAGATGCGATGACTTTCAATCCATGGTTTTGGACGCGATGGATTTTCGGTCCATGGTATTGGATGCTTCAGCATGTATAAATATGTATTGTAACATTGAAAGGAAAATAATGAAATTTCAAGTTGGTAATCCCAGTTTTGAGATCCAGGTGGAAATCTTTGTGTATATGTGTTTTATGTGTTATGCTCTCGCATGGTTTAGTTTTTGTGTTTTAGAATTCGTATGTAGGTAATTTCTGTATATGGTTAAAACCTGCACCTTTGTATCATTGAACTTCCTGGGTTTGGACCATTCATTTTTTCCTTCCATCCGATCTCTGCCATGTCATCATGACCATGAATCCCATGGATCCAAAAGCTGCCAAACTTCCAATTGTGTCGCCGATATGTTCAATAGTTGTCCTTTTGCAGTTACACTTACTTTTGATTCTTTATATCATCCAAATCAATTTGCATCCTCTTGTCTCAGGTCAATGGTGTGGAATTCATTATGGCCCTACTTCAACACGGTTGCTTTCCATCAACTTCAACTCGTTATCTGGGAAGTTGACTGAGAGATTCCTTTCCAGTACCTTAGAGCTTGCATGACCTAATGGAAATTTCTTCACACTCAATGATAAGTTCACCTCATTGGCTTTCGATCGAGTGATTTCATGGGTGTTTGACTCCAGTTCCTGTATTTACATTTCATGAATTGTGTTGATAGTACCTTGAGGACCATTATCATTATTGGTGGTTTATGTCACGCTTGTTAACAGTTTACATCATTGACTGGTAATCAAGCGACCTTCTATCATGATCAACGTCAGCACATCTATTCACATGCTCTGATATGTACTTTGATCAGGTCATGTTGGAGTGTAAGACCCTAGGTTCATATCACAAAATGTCCAGGTTGCGAAGTGGTGTGACATGATTATGTTGATATGCATGTCTCTTTCAAATGGCTAGCTGCGACCAGACCATGAGTTATCATATGTGATCCTTCTAATTATTGGATGGCTGCAACCATACCTTGGTTTCATTATAATCCTCTTTGATGGATGGCTACACCCATACCTAGATCCATTTACATGATCATTCTCTAGATGGATATGTCCATGCCATGATTCATGTATCATTTGACAGAGATCTCAATTTATGTACATGTATCTATACTTGCTTGTAGGTTTTCCGATGGTCGACCAGTTCCCATTGATTTATAAATAATTTCATCCCTCACTCAAACTCGACCTTCACACTTTAGGGGCCATCTGTTACACAGCATTTTGTCACTGCCCCTATACTTCCCGTTCCTTGATCCTGGAGGACCTCTACAACGAACCCCGCACACTTTGACTTCATGAAGAAACTCCCATTATGTCCCTCTTCATGAGCAGATCAATTCCCTTTTGCACCATTTCCCCTTAAACTTCTATTTTTCGTCGTTTATAAGGCTAACGCTAATGACCTTTGTCTCCCTCGAGCCGATGTGTAGAGATTAGCACTATTCCCTGCACTGATCAGTGCGACTGAGCTGTGTTCTAGTCGTGGTAGTCCTTTTATGGAAAGTTTTTTAAATTTGGACCTGAAGCTTGCAACTCCAAAAGCTTCGTAACATAAGTCTAGTAAATGGTTTGGTCGGATGGGGTCGAGGATGATAGTTTGGGTTCCTTTCCCCTACAATGATGGAACTACCTCAAGGGATAAACTCTTCTCCCATGAGAATGGGATCCATCTCCCATCCATATTTCCTATATAAACCTCCCTTCTTCCCAAGCACAAGCCAGTTAGAGTTTTGGTTGAGTGTGAGTATACTATTCCGATTAGACAAGCACGCTATTACTAGTTGTAGCCATCTAGTTGTGTGAAGGAGAAGTGTGTTTGGTTTGGAGTGAAGCCTAAAGGGAAGAGCCTTTAAACTATTTTTGTTTGAAGCCATCATGGAGTGCTAGCAGAAGTGTGCAAGAACTTGGTATTGTTAGAGGAAGACTGCAACATCAAGATGAATGGTTGTAATCACTCTTCGATATTAATATATGAAACTAATGATTTATTTCCTACATGTTTTGTAATATTGCATATCCATGTATTAATGTTTCTTGACTTGTTAAGTAGGTTGAATTGCAATTTGTTTATTATTATGTTTGTGTGCTATTGTTGTTTACTTGTTTTAGGAACTTGAAGAAGGAAGCGATGGATTGTTGGAGCAAGCAAGCAAGGACATCATCAAGCTTGATAAGAGACCAAGAGGTAGGCCCTCTTGATTGATTCTAACCTAAGGAAATATTCCATAGAATGTAACTGTTGTGGTTAGACCCATTATTGGGCTAAAGGAATTCGTTCGTGTCTGTACTTATAATTTTACTTCACCACACTCCAGTCTACCCTCCCTATAATGCATGGAAAATTCTAGAGTCATGTCACCGTCATACTCCTATAACTTGCGAATATACTCCATCCAATCGACATGTTCAAAAAATGTTCTAACGTGTGGAAATTTGTTTAGAATTCTTTGGAAAGTTCTCAACGAACTCTTAAGCCTCCCATATTTAGTTATAGTTTAGAGTGGCTATGGATATGTTTGGAAAGTGTAGCAATTTGAATGTGGGAGAATGACAAGAAATCAGAGAGTTGAGGGCAAGCATGTAATAATTAGTCCAACAATGATGTAATCAAGTGGCGTCATCTATTGCGGCGACCATTTGGCATCAACCTTTTGTTGCTGCCATGAACATGAGAGATTCTAATTGTACACAGGCAGGTGTTGCCGCAATGGTGACCATTGGTATAGGAAGTCAAGTTGCCGACCATTTTGCACCAACTGTTCATTGCTGTCATGATCACAGGATATTTCTATGTTATGTAGTAATAGGTTCTTAGTTTGTAGGTTTCTGTGGAGTGGTTTTTGAGAAATTGAATTTGGATAATCCACAGTGTTCTTCATTATTTTTGTCGACGTTTCGAGCCTATATCAAGACTCATCATCAGGACTGGTATACAAAGAAGAGAAAAGCGAGAGATAAATAGGGTTAAGGAGGGTTGCTGAGTATAAGCCGACCATTTTTATATAATTACTCCTATTTTCTTTATTTAATAATATTATTTTGATATATTTATTTGAATGTATTACATGTGTGACATTATGTTATTATATTTATTTATTTGTTATATTTGTTTATTATTATTTTATTAATTGATTATATACTATGATATATATATATATATATATATATATATATATATATATATATATATATATATATATTATATATATTATTTTCTTATTATTATTATTGTATTATATATTTATTTTCTATTTAATCTGTATTTAATTAGAAATTAATTTTAAAAGCTTATATCTATTATATATATTTATATACTTATATATATTATATATATATATATATATATATATATATATATATAATGTTTTTTTTATTTTTTTTTATATTCAATTTTTATAATTGTATTAATTTATTATATTCATTTATTATGTATTCCATATTTTAATTACTATTGTTAGCTGATGACTGTTGGAATGTGAGGGCAAGTTTCTGACCATTTTGTATAAACCATTTCTTGCTGCCATGATCATGGGAGATTCCCCTTATACAAAGTCAAGAGTTTCTGCAATGGTGACCATTGGAATGGGAGGGCAAGTTTCCATAACTACTAAAATTGATTTGGGCGACCCTGATTTGCCATCATAATAAATTAAAGCTTGTTTATGGGAAACTTTGTGGGCACATGCACCATTACACTCACACCTTAAATTACTTTCCTTAAAAATTATTGGTTACAATTTAATAGTTATCCTTGAATGCATATTATAATTTTGCATGATTATCAAGTTAACTTCATTGATTTGCAGATTGTTCATATCGTTTTCACTATTTTGCTGCTTAGTTGTTGTTGTTGTTGTCATGTATGTCAGAACGTGCTTCAATTCAAATCACTTGATCTTGTGGTTGAAGATGTTGAAAATTGATAAATTTACAACAATTGAATGGTTTGTTATGATATTTATACAATTATGTCCCTTAAATTAGGTTGGATCTACGAATTGGAAAAATTCAAGATCTCACAATTTCATTTTTCATATAACCATGTGTAAACGAAAAATTAAATAATAATGATTGATCTATAATATATCTTGGTTGGCTTGTAACCAAGGGTATCTCACATTATTTGTTATGTTAGGGGTTTCTTTACGAATTTGAGCTCATTAGAATTTTATTAGAAACTTGTATAAATTTTTCATGTGCTACTCAAGGATAATGAATGAATGAATGTTCCTATAAGTTGTTTGCAAATTTCATCCATGAAACTCCATTTATTCTTGGAAACTAAGTATAAACTCCTAGACTAGCCATGAGGCTGCCTATGGTGACAGTGGGACTAAGCTATTGTTGTGAAATTATGAACCCTAGAAAAAAGTTCAGAACCCTAAGTGAAAAACCCATTATGGATTGTCTGCAAGCAAACCCTAAGTGCAAAACCCTAGGTGCATTTTCAAGTAGAAAACCCTAAGTGAAAAACCTAGGTGCAAACCCTTACATTGTTAAAGATGATAACCCAAGAATTCTTCACATCTCGTGAACTAGAAAAGTTTGAGAGAGAAAGAGAGTAAAGGTTTTTGGTGGAATATTATAGTGGTTATACTTCAATAAGGGATATTTTCTTTTATGAAATATCAAACTGCAGATAAAAAATTAAAAAATAAAGACATAGGAGGAAGGAGCAAAATTCTTCACAACTCATGAAATAGAAAATTTTGAGAGAGAAAGAGAGTATCTTGTTCTATAGAAGACCTATAGGAGACCTCCATTTGGTTTGAAAACAAGACATCAAAAAATTCATTGAATTTTGGATTATAGTAATCCTCTGCAATATCAACCTTTTTCTCTGAATTTTTGAATTTTGGTATCTCTCTGATACTGAGGCCATCTCAACGGACTTCAAACCTATCCAAAAATAAATCCTTGTACCCTCGAATATGTGGAATTATGGGTTTTGAAAATTTTATGATAGATATAACCTCCAGAGAAGTAAACTTTTGGAAACCTTGATTCGAAATCAAAAGTATTGAAGGCATTCTAAAGTCTTGTTTTGTATCATCTTTTGGAGTCATCACTATTTTTTAATAAACATATTTATTTTGTTTTTCATTTTTGGGTTCTATTTAAGGTGATATTAACTAGTAAAATAACATTTGTAAAATGAAATATTGATTCACCCCCCACCAAAGAAACAAAACTTAATTATAATCAAAATGACACAACTGAATTGGATTGAATTGTTAAAAAGAAATGATTTGTAACCAAAATGACACATCTAAATTGTAATCACAATGTAGTTCCAATAATAGCATTGATTGAATAATACATTCCTTACATACACATTGTGTTGAGATATACAAAAGGTACAAAAAAATAAAGTGAACCCTTTTATAAAAAACATAACTCATATAAATACATAAAAAAGGATGGACATAATGGTTGTTTATGCTACTAGAATATATCACAAGAAATAAGATCCAGATAATAGGACTCCCACCATAATAATCTCAATAGAAATCACAAGAGTAATGCATTCATTAACATGCCCCATATATCGATGCATGTCAATGAAAATTGGTGGAGCACATGTTGACTCCTCCACATATCTTGCACACCCATGTTCATTGGACGCTGATTCAATGATTATATCATCAACAACTCCTTGGAAATTTGATTAGTAAGTTATGTTAAAGTTTTGAAATTGTGAAGCAATGGTTTTTGCTTGTTTGTGGAGTTTCAAATTTTATTTTTTGGCTTGGTAAATTCCAATAATTTTATTGCTTATCAATTCTGAATTGATGTAAGTGATAATGTCACTTTCACCATAATTCCTTGCTTCTCTTAGTGCATCAACTAGGGAAAGATAATAGGTTTCATTGTTGGTGGTTGTCCCTAGAATTTCTCTACTATTTTGATAGACTTGGCTTAGTGCTTCATTGTGAAGCACAAATCTATTTCGTCCCCAACCTGGGTTTGGATGGCACCAAACTTGAATGATCAATGTCCACTTTTGCACTAGATGCAAAACAAGAAAATAATTAAATGAAGAAAACAATATAATGAAATATTGTTAGATTTTGTTCAAACAAGGTTGCATCTACTCACTGTTGCAGTGGTGACAACTCATTATTACAATGGCAGAAACTCATCGTTACAATTGTGACAACTCCCTGTTATAGTGGTGGGAACTCACTATTACAGGGAGTTTCTGCCACTATAACAGGGAGTTTCTACCACTGTAACAAGGAGTTGTGGCAACTATAAAAATGAGTTGTAGCCGCTATAACAGCGAGTCTCCCTATTACCCACACACATTAGGATAATAACCACTGTAACAGTGAGTAATATAACAACACCGCTATCACTTTATCAATAAACCAAAGCTAAAAAAATAACCACCTCATTTTTTTTCATTCTAAGCTTGATGATATTTATATTGGTAAAGTAGAATATAGTGAAGATGAAGTGTGACCTTCCTTGAGGGAAATAAAGATCACAAAGAGTAAAAAATTAATTTTTATATTGCATGATTATTAGGTAGTGTCCTTTACTTCTATAACCTTGTTATTACTAATGAGTATATACATATTTAAAAGAAACATAAAATATAATTAACATAACAAAAAGGAGAATCATAATTCCCCTTTATAAAACTAGCCAAATGAAAACATTTATTCCCAACACAAGTAGACATGTTCTTAGTTTTACCATTGATGGGAATCCTTATATTCCTTAAGATCTTCATCATTGAAGATGGGGTTGGGGGGTATCTTTAGACACATGTGGAAGTATTGTTTTTTAAATTGATTTATGCTTAATATTCTTTGGAGTTTTCACGAAAATATTAATGTTATAAAATGCTATACAAACTATTTCAAACTTTTTATCCATTAGAAACAATTTATGAATAATTTCTCATTATTGATCATCTATTTCCTCCATAATATGTGCTAAGAACAATTTATTCAACAAAAAAGCTTTGTGAGGTTGAAAAATTTGGTAACCTTGGATTGAAGGAATCAAGTCCCCCAATTCTACTTCAACATGTTGACTGGAGAAATTACTCAAATTTTGTTAAATTTTGTTATATTTAATTCAAGCAATTTAATGAAATATTTTTAAGTTTAACTCGAACAATTTAATGAAATATTGTTAGATTTATTGTTAGATTTGTTCAAACAAGGTTGCAACAACTCACCATTGTAGTTGCGACAACTCAGTGTTGCAGTGGTGACAACTCACTATTGTAGTGGTGACAACTTACTGTTACAATGACAATAACTCACTATTATAGTAGCTGTAACACACTGTTACAGTAGCTGTAACCACTGCTACAGTGGTGACAAGCCCCTTTTATTGTGGATATTACTCCCTGTTACAGTGGTGGCAACTCACTGTTACAGTGAGTTGTCGCCACTATAATGGGGAAGTGTCACCACCATAAACATGAGTTGCAACCACTGTAACAGTGAGCCTTCCAATTGCCCACACACATTAGGATAATAGCTACTATAACAATGAGTAATAGAACAACACCATTATTGCTTTATCAATAAACCAAAGCTAACAAAACAACCACCTCATTTTTTTCATTCTAACCTTGATGATATTTATATTATTGAATTGAGGCTTTTGTGATCCATAATAGTTGTAATAAGAACTTCGCCGAAGTTCTTATTACAGATATTTATATTGGTAAAGTAAAATATAGTGAAGATAAAGTGTGACCTTCCTTGAGGGAAACAAAGACCACAAAGAATAAAAAAATTAATGTTTATCTTGCATGATTACCAACTAGTGTCCTTTAAATCTATAATCTTATTAGTAATAATGTGTATATATGTTTTTAAAAGAAACTAAAATATATTTGACATAGCAAAAAGGGGAATCATTATTCCCCTATATAAAATTAGCCAAATGAAAACATTTATTCCAAATGCAAGAAAATATGTTCTAATTTTTATCATTGTTGGGAATCCTTCTATTCCTTAAGATCTTCATAATTGAAGATGGGGTTGTGGGGTATCTTTAGACATACGAGGAATTATTGTTTTTTACATTTTGTTATGTTTAATATCCTTTGGGGTTTTTACTAAAATATTAATGTTATAAACTGCTATACAATCTATTTCAAACTTTTTATCCATTATATATAATTAATGAAGATTTTCTTGTTATTGATAATCCATTTTCTCCATAGTATGTGCTATGAACAATTTGTTCAACAAAAAATCTTTGTGAGATTGAAAATTTTGGTAACCTTGGATTGAAGGAACCCGATATTCAAAATCGAGTCCCTCAATTCTACCTCAACATGTTGGCTAAATAATTTACTCATTTTATACATAACCGAGTTTTCAGTATGGGAAATGTCTTCCTTGATAGTAGTATAGAAATAATAGTAACATTTGATTGAGGGAACTCGATGCTCAAAATCGGTTCCCCCATTTCTACTTCAACATGTTGATTGGAGAAATTACTCATTTTCTACCTAACCAAGTTTTCATTATGGGAAATGTATTCCTTGATAGCATTATAGAAATAATAATGTTAATTAGATGTCACATTCGTGGCATCACAAGCATAGATGATGCAATGAGAGATATTATCATGTAGGGGATCATTGGAGGCTTTTGTGGTCACTTGTTTGAGCTTGCATTTGTTTGGATCATAGTTCATTTATAGAGTTCAACATTTCAATTTGAGGACATCAAATAAGAGCTACAGAGGAGAGGTGATAATGAAGGACAAACATAATGGTTGGGGGATGTGTGGAGCCAAGGTGATAGCTACCCACTTAGAGAGAAAAAATTGAAATAGGCCTCCTAGATTGACACATGAATTTCCCTAATTGTTTTTTGGATTTTAATACCCAAGCTTCATGTTGAGCCAAACTAGATGACAAGACAATGAAAATGAATAAACCAACAATAAAGTTGAAGTAAACTAGATGAAACAAACATGGAATAAATACCAAAGAATTTATGAAGCCCACCATTCTTTATTCCTCTATGCATATTTTTTTGCTTGATGAATGAATCATTTAAACATATGCCACTTTTTGAGGCATGATAGTTCATGTGATGGAATTAATGGTCAAATTACCACTAATCAAGGTGTGGGTCCCAATATGGGGGAAATGTTTCAATGGTGTAAGTGTGTGTTTGCAAACATTTACATGGCTCAATTAACATAAATAAAAAAATTACCTATATGATTTTGAATTGAATTTGTTGTATTATAATTTTGTTTTTCATAATAAAATTGCAAACAATTTTTTCCAACAAATTATAAATAACAATGACAAACAAGTTTCCACAATGGTGACCAGTGATTTTTCACAACAACGGCCCAGATAAGTGTTGTTGCGGAAAATCATTGGTCACTGTTGCAAAAACTCGCTTATCACTATTGCGGAAACTCCCTCGAACAACATCCTGGAAACTTGTTTGCAAGAGAAAAAAACAATGTAGATAATTTGTTAAAAAATAGTAAATTTACCTTTCCAAAAGGTAACCCTTTCTACAAAATAGTAACCATGTCATTGATTGAGCCTACTTCGCCAAATCTGGTTGAATTTTCTCTTTCTCGCTTGGAAGAGGAGAAATGCACTCGACGGATTTATGAAAACAGTAGGCAAAAGCTCAACAATATGAAATGGGGCCTCTGAGGAAAGAATACGCATGTGGTTTCCTCTCTGAATATGGCAGCTCTAATTGTAGATGGAAATTGTGGAAAGAATCCATGCGTGGTTTCGTCTATCAAAATGGTAGCTCTAATTATGGATGGGGTTTGAAACAAGAATCCACACATGGTTTCCTCTCTGAAAATGGAAACTCTAATTGTAGATGGAAATTGTGGGCAATTTTCTGAAAATGGAGAATGGATCTTTCATTGGGCGCTCAACAGAATTAATCAGGATTACAGAGAAAATCTTGGGGACAAAAAAGCTCTAGGAGGTTCCTTGTCCTCCCATGCGCAATAGATTTTTCCAAATCATTGACTGTATGGAGGTATTCAAAATTCTAAATTATGTGCATGGCCATTACCCCGTAAACATATCAAATTTAAAATTTATGCCTCCACCAGTAAACATATCCCTTACTCTATAAACATTCAGCGAGTGGCCATTGATGAACTTTTTGAGTTGTCACTTCAACATGTTGGCACTGAATGAGCTGGTAAATGGTCATTGGATTTATGGTAATGGCGATGGACCCTCAAACAGAGAGGAAGACAGAGAAGTTGGAGACAAAAGGGATCCAAGGGGTTGCTGGAAGTGCCTCTCTGGTGGCAAGCGAGTGTGAAACACAAAGGGTGTTTCGTCGACCTGTTAGCTTACTCCATTCATTTTTTCTGTATTTTTCTCTAAGCAATGTGAGGTGACATCCAAGTTTTAAATTCTTGCTAATCCCCTTTTTGAGCTTTTGCTCCAACAACTTTGACTACAACTTCCTCCACTGTTGACCACACATGCGGTTTTTTTTCATAAATTAAATTAAATAAAATAGGCCATGTTCTTTCTGTCCCCTCAATTATCGCTATCTAGGTCATGGAATGCAGCCTATTATATGTTCTTTTTGTGACACTATCCTTGGAAAGCAACTAATTGTTCTACTTTATATAGTGTTATATTTTTATGATATACTATATTAGTCTATTTGTTGAGGTAAATATAAAGCATCATGCATTAAGTCAATGACTGGATCATTGCTTTTCATTTTGTTCATTGAATACCACTTTATTCTCATTCAATCGACAAGATGGAAAGACATTGAGCCAATTAGTGACTTGATACATGGTGCTTATTGAATAATGAATAGTCTTTGATGCTCCAACTTCTAGGGATAACTAGCTTTGAGTTTGTGATTCAAGGAAACATTCTATATTAATTTTTGGGAAAAAAATTACATTTCATTTATCCTTTTATTTATATATAAAATTTTATTAGAGAATTTCGAGGCTTAAAAAAAATTCAAATAAAAAATATTAAATCAACTTTGTAAGAATCAATTATGCTTTTAAGTTTTATTAATTAATATTGATGAAGATAAAAATGTTTATTTTCCACCCTTTAAATAGTAATAATAGCCCATAATTAATTTTTGATAATATACACAAAAATAAAATATACAACTAAATCAGTTTTAAATATAATTTACATATATACTATTAAATTTATTATTTTTGAATATATAAAAATAAAATTCAAAAATACAATAAATCCTTCCTTTCAATAGAAACAAACATGTTATCCCAATTTAATCTTAAAACATATTACACCCCACATATATATATATATATATATATTAAATCATTCATACATATATATAAATTATAATACGGTTGGTATTCATTATGATAATATCACCCACTAAATTTAAATTAATATTGATGAAGTTAAAAATGTCAATTTATCACATTTTAAATGGTACATAATAAACCCATAATTTATTTTGATAATCATACACATACAAATAAAAATATATAACTTAATCACTTTTAAATATAGTATACATATATTCTATTAAATTTATTATTTTTTTATATATAAAAATAAATTCAAAAACATAATAAGTCCTATTCAACAAACATGTTAGCGCCAGCTTAATCTTAGACTAGTTAATCCCCATATATATATATATATTGTGATATTCATTGCGATAATATCACCCACTAGATTTAAATCTTAATTTTACTAAGTATAATTTGTAAACTATCATATCGTATTAAGAGTTTTTGCTGGATAATAGTGCCATTTGATTCTTATTGGTACAATTTTATTATTAGCCACTAAATAATAATATTAACATATAGTAGATAATATATTTTTAAAATTAAATAAATAATTTATAATCTAAAAATAATGTATATTAATGTGAAACCCAGTTTACATATTTCATCTTATATGATTACTCAACCCACATATTCCATATAATTAGTGTACTCTACCAAAACAAAGGTTAATTTTATTATTTGCACTAAATTAATATATTAACATATAATAGATAACATGTTTTTGAAATTAAATAAATAATTTATAATGTAAAAATAATGTATATTAATGTGAAACCCAGATTTACATATTTCATCTGATATGATGACCCAACCCAGATATTCCATATGATTTGTGTACTCTACCAAAACAAATGTGGGAAATTGGAAGAAGTATTGGAGAAACGATATATATGTGATTACATCATTTGCATCTAGTAGTTATGGCCACATGAATTTTTGTGTGAAGTTGTTTCCACTATATTTTGTCAAGGTTTGATGGTTGTGAAATGTAGTTTATGTTTTTTAGTTCTTTATGCTTGATTAGGTATTTGTTCATTTATCTTCTTTGTCTTAGCTGGTTGGAGTGGTTGGGCGTGGCCAAGTGATTTTGTTTGCCACTGCTCGACTATATTGCCTAGATGCGGCCATGGTTTTTGGCTATGGTTATTATTGTAGGAAGTGGTGTGATGTCTCTGGTTCTTGAGGTTAAGTTCTATATAGTTTGGGCTTGGGGTGCATGTTAGCACTTTTTACAACCTGGTCTGGAACATTCTTAGTTGTGCCCATGCTTTCGGAAACCTACATTCTTTTTGTGCTGGGTTCTGGGGCATCTATGTCATTATACCTGGAATTGGTAGTGGTCAATTTTTTCTGGATGTTTGTGCATACAATGGTTACTTGCAAGATATCCAACATAGAGGTGTGGTGTCGGTGATCATATGGTTTTGATGGTCGGATAGTTATATCGTTTTTCCATATTGGACTATTTCCTTGGTATTGGATGAATTCACTTATTTTGGACCTAGGGTGTTAGTTGTATTTTGCGACAATGCGTTGACTGCACACTTAGTCAGGGTTGGCTGATTATGCTTTCTTAGTTCAGGCTACGTATTAGTTTGAATCTTGGTTATCGGTTTTATTTTTTGTGGTGGTTTTCTTTGGGTTCAGAGTTCCTTATTGCTAATAGTGGTTATTAATATGGTCATTCAAGCCTTTGGGTAGTCTTAATGACTAGATTTATGTCCTATTAATGATTTTTCATTGACTTTCACTCTCTGGTGGGCCATTGGGTGTTTATTTTCATGCTCTTTGATTGATTATTAGGTGGATTGTCTTTGCTATTATGAGTGTTTTTCCACATGGATCGCTTTTGGGCTGGTCTATCACTATATTTTCCCTATTTCCCTAGGCCAGGTCCATTGTGTTATTCTAGGTTGGATCTATGTGGTTTATTTCTAGAGTCATTATGGAGGCTACCATATGTGACATTTGGTAACATATATTTTCACTATCATTTCCTCGATATCTTCCCCTTTCTTTTCTAGCAATGATTGTTTTCATCTAAGTGGCTCAATCTGAGATGGGGATAGTCGACTCTTATGATTCGGGAGCTGTTAGTCCTAGCATGCAATGCCATTTATCACCAAATTCAAAGGTGCCTTTCCATGTGACTTTTGAAGCGAATTGATTGTCTTCGTAGGCTTGGCAAGGAAAACAATATATCGAGGCTCAATCGTGCACTAGTTTAATTTCTTCTGATAATCTCAATTCTAAGGGCTTTATGGGTAGGATTTCTCTACAAGGGTACCCAATGGTTAGTGAGCCATCTAGGGGTATAAATACAAATCTATAGAAGCTAATGTAAATGTCAAAAAGTTTATATTTGGCTCTGACGTTTTCTGGGAAAAGGTATCGAATTTGCAACAACGTGCCTTACTTGCGAGGTGGGGACACACAAAGATGGATGGACCACAAATCTGGGCTTGGGTTGACTCTCATTGGGTCCCTATGATCAAATATAGGTCCAAGATCAACTTGTTGTTCAACAATTGGTTTTATTTTCATTGTCTCCATGTAGATGACATAGGAAAAATCTTGGATTCCCTTTAGATTGAAGGGCATAGTTTCTTATCTCTTCAGCGTTAGCATGTTAGTTTGAATCTGTTAAGGGAAGTGTGTCAATAGAAACTATTTTCGGTTAAGCTCATTATTCTTCCATTGGAGTTTTGGTCTCAATCGACCCTAATGGATATAAAATATTCTATAGGGAAATTCATTTATTTAGAGGACCATAATTTATGGGGTTTGGAAAAACACATTACTTGGATCTTTGTGCAAATGGATTTTTTAGGTGGCCTCCCTAGGGATTTGGATGTGATATGGGATGACATTTCTTTTCGATAATGAATTGACTATTGGGGTATCCCATTTAGGTGTTTAGGGTTCCATGCAACGGGTCACCTCCTTGCAACTTGCCATCGGTGTTTTGACATTTCATGTCATGAACAGCTAAAGGTGGCATGGTCGAGGTCGCTGGGTCAGGACAGGTCTTCGTGCTTTGACTTAGTGTCCATCGATGATCTTGATGGTATTCCACCTTTGAATCTAGGTACTAATCCGTTTGATCTATATATCCTCCCTCCTATTTCAAATGTTGTTTTTCATAGTCGGCTTAGTTGGTGTTTAAAAAATCGATGGAATTTAATTAGGGTTTTGTTAAACCACTTGATTTAAATAATTCCTTGCCGTTTTCTATTGATGACAGTCTGATTTTGTCCATTGAAAAATATGTCCATGATTCTGACGTGTTGATTCATAAACATCCCTCTCCTTGTAAGAATCATATGCTCTAAGCTGGCACTATTGAGGTTTCTTCAATATTTTCATCACTTCCCCTTTTACGTGACAATCCTCCCATAATTGATCCAACTTTCCCTGGGATTACACTCAGGTGTTCTGGTTCAACTTATATGGATGGAAATAGTTAGCGCTTGGCAGCATCAAACATGTTTTCTAGTCTCGAGTTGTGTTGGAGAGGCTAAAGAACATGAGATCTCCAAAACCTAGAAAAGGTTTTGGGAGAAATCACCTAGAGACCACTCAATTAAGTTAATTGATCAATAATTAAAAAATGCCTAAGTATAACTTAGGAAAATTGATTAATTAACGACAATTAATTGAGAAAGATCATGAGAGCTCTAGAAACGCACATGGATTAAGTTTGAGATGATATTAGCCATTGATAATGATTTAATCATGGATGTTGGTGATCCAAAGAAATATTATAAGAGTAGATCGATGGGGATGGAGATACAAACATCAAGCAAGAAGGAGAGTGAGTTCCTTAGGTAGATCGAGCTATCCAGTATGGTGATTCAGTAATGAAGTGAGCTTGAGCCAGAGAAACAATGGTTTTGGGAGCAACAACAAAGTTTCGATGGACTAGAGAGTCAGAAGAAGGGAGGCTACATTATTTTCTCAGTGAGGCTACGCAAAGGCAATTCAAAAGCTTAAGAGGGCTAGTTTGATTCAGCTAGACAGGAGATCGTTTCAGGGGATTGAGGTGAGGAAAATTTTGAGGAGGCCAAACATATCATTTGAGAGGCAGAGTTAGGCAGAACCACACATTTTGAGTATTTCCATAGGTAGTGCGAGTAGGGTCAGGCCCATGCAAGCATTGCATAGAGTTTAACACAGGGGCATTTCAAATAGGCTAGTTGGGTCAGTTTCTAGAGTCGGATCAGTTGTGGAGTGAGACAACTTGTATCACAAATACTTGGCCAACTTATTTTGTTGGAGGATTGCCAATAAGGAATCCAAATTATTGTACTCATATTTTACTGCTGCATACTAATAAAAATAAACCCTCATATGCTACATCGGTTTTTCCTTTGGGGTTTTTCTAGGTACTTTTCAATCCAAAAATATTGGTGTCTATTTTATTCTATATGCATCTATTTCTCAGTTCCAAAATTTTCTTTTAGTTTTCATAGAATTTATTTTTGAATAATTGGAATGTGATTTATTTAGTATTAATCTGAAAATTAATTAACTACTAAGCAGTTAGAAGAGTAAATTCTAGCTATTGTAATTCAACGAAATTTCACATGGTATTAGAGTGAGGTTGATCATATTAGAAGCTCAAAAGAAAAAAATTGTTAAGTTTCAGAGGGTTTTATGAGCACAAATTTCTCATATCTATGTAGGCCAATCAGAAGTGCAAATTACAGATGCAAAGGGTTCAATTTCCAGTTCAAGGCAGGAGGAAAATTCAATCAGCCTTAAGATCAGAGATTCGCAAGTTGTGGATTTTCTGGATAGAGGATTTTGGTGAGTAGATCAATGATTTTTTTTAGCGAATATGGGCGTTGTTGGTTTACAGAAAGTTTTACAACAGCGAATCAACACGGGTTGGAAGAGAAAAAGATAATGAAGAGGAATTTCTAGAATTTTTTAGAGGGTTTCTAGATCTAGTTTTTAGGAGGAGATCTGTATTTTCTAGTTGCAATAGGTTGTAGTAGTATTTCCTATCAGCCAGTGTGAGCTTCATGAGCAATAGATCATGTACCAGATTCTGGAAAAGGGATTCTCAAAGGTTGAGTGAGTTGCCTAGTTAAAGTAGGAGGCAATGTGAGTACCGAGAAATGACATCTGGAGGAAATAAAGAGTAGATATGAGCATTCCTAAGGGAGTGTGACTAGAAAAATGAAGTATGAAAAAGGAAGAGAAGAATATTTCTAGTTTTAGTCTATAGATTATTTGTGTTTCCTAATTTTTGCAACTTTCTAGAGATGGCCATACGGGATTGCCAGATGAGTTCACGCGAGTTAGCCAAAATGAAGATCCGCGTAGGAGATCAAATTCCAGTTGCCGAAGACATGTACAAGAGGAAGTGTGAGTCGTCTAATGCAAGTTTAAAAGAGAAGAAATGTGCAAGGGAAAACGTTCAAAGGAGATAGTGAGGCACTTGATCCATGAGGAGGAGTATGAGACTCAAGTGTGCTACATGGGTAAGGTATGTTGCATAGTAGTAAGGGGATCTAGATATAACCATGGCAGGCTTGATTAGTAGATCAAGTCTGGTTGTTATCCAATCTTCACATAGACCAATACCTTCACTACAAAGGGCCATAGTAAGAAAGTAGCGGGAGAATAATCGTTCAATCTCAGTAGGTGGAGTCAGTTATTTGGATGAAAATTGTAGAGCTAGTCATAGTCCATACTTGAGTGACAATTACAGAGCTAGTTGCAGTGACATAGGTAGTGTGAAATGGCTAGTTGTAGTAAGAAAGACATGATTGTAGGAAACGAGGTTTCTATCTTTCTAGAAGAGGAAAAATGACCTAGGTATTTCCAATAAATGAAGTTGAGCGAGGAAATACAAATTGGCCAGTTCTAGAGAGCAAGGCACAATTTCATGAAAAGATAGTAAGCTAGCCCATGTTGCAAAGATTACAAATTCTATACCAGTACCAAGATGTAATCTAGAGGAAGAGCGAGTAGTGTTAATGAGAAGTATGATGTAGGATTACTACTAGAAAGGGTTTCTGGAGACAAGATTGATTTTCCAATAGCAGAACTATGTAGTCCAATTTGACATGCATATAAGAGTGTGAGTTGCAGAAGAGAGGCATTGCTGGAAGGAAGAGAGCTTTTCCAATTCTTATTCAAAGGGAGATCAATCTAGATTATCTCTCAATTGTAGTAGCTTCCGTAGTAACAACAACATGAGATCAAATGTAGCACAAAATGTGTTGGCAACAATGCAGGGAGCACAATGTAGTGTCAACAACAGGGAAACTTTTAGGGGCTAATATTCACAAGTGGGCTAATATTCCATGCTTTTTCATTAAAAAAAAAAAGATTCGCAAATTTCCATTTTTCTAAGAATTAATTTGCCCAAATTTTATAGTATAAAATTATTTTACATTAGAAATCACCAATATTATATATTATGTAATATAAAATAATTAGAAATCTATACATTTTTACAAAATTATCATCAAACATTTTAAAATTTTGATACTAGGGACTAGTAAGATTCGCCAAGGTTTGCTAAACTTTAAGATAAATTTCTGTCCTTAAAATTTTCCCTAGTCAGTAGTAGCACATATGCAATATGGTTAAACTACAGGGTTAGGAGATGAATCAAATCATGCATAGTGTTGAAGAATAGTGATATCTAGTTGTATCACATTTTTTAGATATCAACAATGTGAGGTATAGTAGTGGAGTAGAGAAGACATAAAACACCTTCCTCGCTAAGAGGAAGTGCTAGTTTTTTGTAGCATTGAATAGGTGTTCTACTATTAAGTTGTGTTAATGAGGCTAAAGAACAGAAGATATTCAAAACCCCTAAAAGAATTCAAGAGAAAACACCTAGAGACAACTCAATTAAGTTAATTGATAAATAATTAAAAAAATCCTAAGTCTAACATAGGAAAATTCATTAATTAACAACAATTAATTGATAAAGATCAAGAAATATCTAGAAAACCACATGGATCGAGTTTGAGATTATCTTAGATACTAATAGAGATTTAATCAAAGTTTTTTGTGATCAAAAGAGAGATTATATGGGTAGATCAACGAGGATGGAGATACACACATCGAGTAAGAGGGAGCATGAGTTCCTTAAGTAGACAAAAATATCTAGTGAAGTGATCCAATAAGGAAGTGAGGTCAATCTAGAGTAACAATGACTGAGGGACCAAAAACATAGTTTAGTTGGAGTTTCAGTGCTAGAGAGTTAGCAGAAGGGAGGCCACATTATTTTCTCAGTGAGGTTACACAGAGGCAACACAAAAGCTTCAAAAGGCTAGTTTGATTCATTTAGAGAGAAAATTGATTCATTTAGAGGTCGAGAAAACTTCTAGGAGGCCAAGCGCGTTGTTTCCAGAGGCAAAGTCAGGAAAAATGACAGATTTTGATCATTTCCACAGGAAGTGCGAGTAGGGTCTATGTAAGAATTGGGCAGAGGCTGACACAGGGGCATTTCGAGTAGCCCAGATGGGCCAATTTATGTATTCGAATCGGTTGTGGAGTGAGACAATTTGTTTCACAAATATTTGGCCAAATTATTTTACTAGAGGATATCTGGTAAAGCATCCATATTATTGTACTAATATTTTACTGTTGCATAACTATAAAAATAAACCCTCATCTGTTGCACTGGTTTTCCCTTTGGGGTTTTTCCGGGGACTTTTAAGTCCAAAAATATTGGTGTCTATTATTTTTGTTTGTTTGTTTGTTTGTAAGCTTCATAGGAGTGCATCTTCATCATGTCTAATATATCACCCCAATCTAGGCGGAGAATTGAACTGGTGACTTCACATCAAGGAGTGCCTTAATAGAGCACCTGATCACTGTCTATCTATGACCCGTGGACTATTTGTGTCTATTCTATTATGTGTGTGAATCTATTTATTAATTCCAACATTTTTATTTAGCTTCCATAAAATTTATTTGTGAATAATTACAGTATGATTTATTCCACATTAATCTAAAAATTAATAAATTGTTAACCAGTTAAAAGAGTAAATTCCAGTTAATGTAATTCAGGAAAATTTCATATAAATTGTCTTCCTCTTCCTTAATTACATTCCCCGATTATTTATTTTGTTTTGTTTTTGGGAAATCTGTCACCAACAAACTATGCTCGGAGTATCATTGATTTTCTAAAACTAAATTGGACCCTAGACATGGAACCTTTGTCCATTCATTCGACTATGTCCCCTTCAGAATGCTTGACTGGTAGCCACAATTCTCAGAGAAATATTATCATAAAAAAGAAGTGTCGGGCCAAGCTCAATAATGTGTTACCTGGTGAGCCTATTTCCTTCATTATTTCTTTAAACTTTTTGGATGGTTTAGATCATAACAATTCTTCTCCTTATATGATATCTACATCTCACACTCTTAGAGTTTTAATGCTCATTGAAAATAGTCCATTTTGAAAAAATTTCCCTTGAATATCTGAGGTATGGGGAAAGCCGCAAAATCCAAATCCTTGTGTTAATTAATTAATGTTCACCATCCCTTAATCATCCTTCTTCAGGGGATCATGCTGAGTGGGAGAACGTGTGGCCATATATATTAAAAGTTTGCCCTGGGTGGGCGTATGTGCAATAAATGCCCTTGGTCAATCTGGGGGCTTGGATTCCTTTTACGATCCTTGGGTTGTAAATTTCTTGGCATATAAATATTTTGCATGTATGTTACTTTCAGGTTTTTCTAAGGAATCAAAGTTTTGATTATATATTTTAAATGTATATGCCCTATATGAGTAGAGACAACAATTCTGGGACCAAATAGATTGTCGTGGCTTGTTAAAAATTGGTTCTCTATTTTTAGTTGGTGACTTGAACTTGACAGTGGTTGCAATGATATTTGGGGAACAAAATGTAAGTTGGACCCATTGGGGGGTTATTGTAAGGAGACTTTTAGGTTAAACAATTTGGTATATATTAAGCCAATGCCCCTTATTCGATCTTGGAGTAATGGGTGTACTAGTCTTAATGGGGTTGCAACACATTTGGATTATTTCTTGATCCAGGGAAAATTGATTGAGTGGCTTGGTTCTTTACATCCATGGGTTGCTCCATCGGGGCTATCTGATCATGAACATCTTTTTCTCCACTGGTATTGGGATTTTGATTAGCAATGAATTCCATTCAAATTCAACCACACTTGGCCGAAAGGAAAGGAATTCGAAAATTTGGTGTGGAAAACGTGGACTAAATAGGTCATTTATAAGGGGGCCTCTAAGATGGAAATGGTTAGCCGTCAGTTAATTGGATTATAGAAGGTGGCGAGTTGATGGGTAAGAGAAAAAAAAATAAAAAATATATTAATGATTAATTAATTGAGGTTGACAAAACACTTCTAGTGATGTCAGATCCATATTCACCTATTTTCTTCTCTATTTCTCATAAGTAATTGGCCTTGGCTTTGGATAGGCAGAAGAGGAAGGTTTTAAAATATCAAGAGGAGGAATGGATTTTAAGATATCGTGCCATCTTTATTTTCGGGGGTGAAACAAGTACTAAGTTTTTTCACAACTTTGATTCCAAAAGGAGGAGGGAAAAGACAAGTTGGGAGCTAAACGTTGACAATGGAAGAAGAATTTATTTGCTATAGGAACTTCATAAGGAGATTGTTCGATATTTTAGTAATCTTTACCGGGCCATGGAAATGGTGGATATAGATAATCAGTTAGATGTCATTTGTACATACCTGACAATGTTCAATGAGGATGATAATGAGAAGATTGGAAGGTCTATCCCTGTAGAAATTATGGTGTATATTTTCAATTGCAAGTTAAGTTTTAATCAAAATCATAAGACACAAACCTTATTTACTATTTTGAGTTATTCACATCACAATTTAGAACAAAAATTTTAGACATGAAATAAGAGATAACACACATGAACAAAATATTTTTCGTGGGGAAGGTAATCTGCTAAAAATGCCAATGCCTTCTTTCATTAATCTGATGAATAGAGATGTATTGCAATTCCTTTGCTCAACTGAGCAGAACTTGCAAGTGAATAACCTCTCTTTTGGCTCACTGAGAAGCTCTAATCCAAACTTAGTAAATTTTTTCCTATTATTGAGCCCTTATTTCCTTGCACACTTCTTGAGAAATTAAGCCCCTATTATTTAGGAATTTCTCCAAAATGGATTATGCAATTCCCAAGGTTGATCATCTGACTACATGCAACACTTGTACACTTAAGACTAGTCTACAACTGTTGCTACACTTCCTTGGAATCTCCACTATGGTTGGGAAACTCAATTTCTCTACATGCACTAGCTATTTTGGTATGATTGATTAGTTAATTAGATGATCATTGAGTTTGACTGAAGTTCCACTGCACAACTGACCTTCCACTAGTTCCTCTAATAGTTGGAACTAGTTTAACTGAAAATGGCTTGAAATGACTGACCTTGATTGCTACAAAGTAGCAATCACACATGCTTAACTGAAATCTAACTTGTCTAACTCAAATTTACTAAGTTAACTAGGTGACATAAGCCATGTCACACAAGTTAACTACATACAAGTTGTCTATTGATGTGGAAATTCCAGTTTTCTCAATTTAATCAAGGAAAAATCAATTTGAAAATTTATTTTTTCATTTTTCAACACTTTCTTTCAACAAGAAATGGATTATCAACCACCCCTATCCTGCACCTTTGGAACTTGAACTTCCCTCTTGATAAAGCCTTTGTCAAAACGTCAACATCTTATTCCTTTATCGGAATGTAGTGTAACAACATTATCCGCTTGTACACACAATCCCGTAAATGGTGATCTTGGATATCTATATTCTTTGATCGATAATGAAACAAATGATTCTCATAAATATTGATGAAAATATGATTATCACAATAGATCACAGTTGGATCCATCATCTGACCAAATATTCCAACAAGTATCTTTCTCATTCAAATGGCCTGACATGCTACTTGAATTGAAACCATTTATTCTGCTTGTGCCAATTTGAGAGCCACAAATATTTTCTTCCTATTGTATTAGGAAACCATCATAGACCCAAAACTGAAAAATTCCACCTAATGTAGTGTTTCAGTCTTATGGAATCCCTGCCCAATCTGCATTTGTGAAGCCACACGACTTCACACCCTCTATCCCTTTGTACCATAGTCCAATTGGGTAGTGCCTTTGAGGTACTGTAAAACATGATTAGCTTCCTTACAAAATAATTTGTTTGACCTAACCATAGCTTGGCTCAGTTTTTTGACTACATAACACATATATGGTAATGTGTTCACAAGATACTTTAGTGAACCCATTAGTTACTGATAAATGGTAGCATCCACTTCCTCACTTGAAGTGCCATCCTCCTTCCTCTAGTTGGTTGCTAGAGTTGTCTCCATGGGTTTACAACTCTCCATGCCAACCTTCTTTAGTACCTTATTTGCATACTTTCCTTGAGACATAAATAGTTCCCTATCTCCTTTCGATACTTCCAACTTAAGGAAGTAGTGCATGAAACCTATATCCTTCATTTCAAATTCCCTTGCAAGGTCCTCCTTACAAGATATGATTAACTGCTCATCACCAATTAAAATAAAATAATCATCATATAAGACAATAATAAGAAATTTACCTTCTACAAAGATATGATATAGGTTTGCATCTTCTTCACTTTTGGTGAAGTCCAAACAAGTGAGATAATTGTTGATCTTGGTGTACCAAGCACGGGGTTCTTGTTTGAGATGATACAATTCTCACTTGAATTTGCACACATGAGACTCTTGATCAAATGTATCCAAAAAATTTGGTTTCTCGATGTACATTTCCTCCTCAATAACCCCATTGAGAAATGTTGTCTTTACATCCATTTAGTGGATCTTCCAACTCATCTGCTCAACTAGTGAAATAATTGATCTAATGGATGAGTACCTTGGTACAGGAGAAATGGTCTCCTTATAGTCAATTCCCTCAACTTGAGAGTACCCCTTGGCCACAAATATTACCTCATACTTCTCTATGCTTCCATCTTTTTGCATGATTAACCTTGAACATCCATCTTGAACCCACAACTGATTTATGTCCTAATCTTGGGACCACTTCCCAAACACTATTCTTTACAATGGATTCATATTTATCCACCATTGCATCAACCCATATAGGATTCTCTATTGTTTCCTCTAAAAATTATGGATCAATATCAACAACCTCATTCATTAGTTCCATGTATCCAGTGTACTATTCAAGTGACCTTGTTTGCCTATGAAAATTTAAAGGAGGTCCCACATTTTGCCTCACATCCTGCAAAAGTATTTTAGCTTTCCTAGTTATTTTTATACATTCTCTAGATGGTTCTTCATGAGTGACAATCTCCACTAACTACTCCTCTACTTGTGGTTGCTCCAAAAATTTCTGAGGCTCCTCCTTTGGAGCTAAAATCTACTCTTCTGGTGGGATCTGAAGCTCCCTCTCAAGAGAGCACCGCATCACTTTCCCCTCATAAAAATGTACATGCCTTCACACAACTTTCATTGTAAGGGATGGAAAGTACACATGGTAGTTGTGGGGACTTTCTGTGTAACCAACAAATACCCCCAACTTTGTTGTCAGCTTAATATTCTTCCTTGATTCTTTGAAGCCATGGTAGTAAACAAAGGCTCCAAAATCATGAAGTGCGACACATCCAACTTTCTCCTCAAGAAAGCCTCCTCCGGTGTAATCATACCAAGAATTTTATGAGGACATTGGTTTTGCAAATAGATTGTTGTGTTACATGCTTAAACACATAAATGTAGAAGTAGGCCTTGGTCATGCAATGTCGTCCTCACTACTCCCACAATTCTATGGTTCTTTCTCTTAGCCACCCCATTTTGCTAGGGGTTATGGGGTTCTGTTAACTCTTTTTGAATGCCTTCTTTCACATTTTTTTTTAATTCATTCGACATGTACTCACCTCCATTATTGCTTCTGAGAGCCTTCACCTTGTTGATTTCTTTCTCAACAAGTCACTTGAATTCTACAAACTGGAGAATGTCTCATATTTCTTCTGCATGAAGAAGATCCAACACTTCTATGAGAAGTCATCAATAAAAATGACAAAATATTTGTGTTTGGCAGTGGAGACTATCGAGAAAGTTCCACAGACATCAGAGTGGATCCTTTCCAAGACTGCATATGCTTTGTTGTTTCGATCATGGAATGTAGATTTGGTGTACTTCCAAAAAGTACATCCTTTTCATACATGTTGTTGCTCAAGTGCTCCTTTCGGGAGGTCAATGGTTAGTTGCGGCATAG
Organism: Pinus taeda; assembly: GCA_000404065.3. NCBI lineage: Eukaryota > Viridiplantae > Streptophyta > Pinopsida > Pinales > Pinaceae > Pinus > Pinus taeda. Next base: position 7,273 of record APFE031484159.1, on the reverse strand, counting down.
TCTTCAAGATGCCATGATGCAAATGCCTAAGGCTTCTATTCCAAAGTTCACTGACATCATGACCCTGCACTTTCTCTGTCTTAGTGCTTAATGTGACACATTATTCCACATCTAGCTTATACATGTTCTTCACATGAACCCTGATATGCTTCACCTGTCCAGTGCCTATGTGTCTTAGGAATGATTTTCCTTTGCTAAAGATAACATAATAACCATGGTCTTCCAAAACTATAAAAAAGATGAAATTTTTCGTTAGGCCATAAACAAACATGACATCCTTGAGTCTGAGAGGAGAGACTTAATCCCTCTGAAAGGTGACTGTACCAATTCTGGTCGCATTGCACCTTCTGTCATCCCCTAGCTCAATGTGCATCTACAAATATTTCTCCTCCAAGTCACTGAAAAAGTATCTACACCTTGTCATGTGGAATGATGCACCTGAGTCCAAGTACCACACAGTCCCCATCACTGTGCTGGTTATGCATGTGATAAGGGTAAAATCAAGCTCGAATTGTGAAGCGAATGCTTCACCTACTGCTCCTCTTGGTATTGATGCTTCCCTTTTTGTGTGGACGCTTCGTGGTGTAGTGTATGCATTCATGACAATGGAACCATTTAATTTTTGATAAATAATTCTTCTTGCCCCCTTGGATGGATTCTGGTTTGGTTTGATATTTCTTCCCTTTTCCTTTATTTCCATTTCTAACTAATGCAAAATTTACTTCATCCTTGCCCTTGGATGAACTCCTGTCTCTGGTATTCTCCCTTATTTTCTCCTGTACAAAATCAGACCATAATCGTTGCTAATTCGGTAGTTTCTCCCTCCCATTCAATGAATCTTGATAGCTATGCCAATTTTTGGGAAGGCCCAAAAGGGCCAAGCTTACCAAGTCATCCTATGAAGAAATAACACAACTCCTGCAAGCTCATCACGAACTTGTGTGAACCTGGTCAAATAATAGGGGATAGTGTCATTCTTCTGCATCTTGATATTTTGAAGTTTATCTTTGAGTGCTAACTTCCTGTGGTCACTAATATTCTAGAACATATCTGTCAGTGCCAACTATATTTCATAAGGAGTTTCTTTCCCATGGATATTTGTGAAAATGTGGTCCCATACTCCCTCTAATATTATTCTCCTCACCTTGGCTACATATTTCTTCCACTGAGAAAGGTTATGGGCATCAAATTTTGCTGGTTTTGCAACATATCTCTTGATGTATTCTATCAATCCATTTTCATCGAATACGACCTCCATGCAATATTCTACGTGATTAAATTAGAGTTGCCTCCCAAGGAATACTCTAGCCTCACCCCGTTGAAGATCATCTTCTTAAGTTTGAAGAGATCCTGCTATATTGAACTGCAAATTCTAACCTTCTGAGAAACAAAATCAAAATTCCTGCTCTGATGTGAATCTTGATCTAACACTATGTAGAAAGTAAGGTTTAGATTTGCAACTTCTCATGAGGTTTTAATCAAAATCACAATAAATAAGCCTAATCTATTGTTCTACGAAATTCAATTCACGATGTAGAACAAAAATTCCAGACATGCAATAAGAAATAATACACATGCACACAGTATTTTTCCGAAGGAAAGAAATTTGCTAAAAACCCCATTGCCTTCTTGCATTAATATGATGAATAGATATGCATTACAATTTCTTTAGTCAACTGAGCACAACGTGCAAGTGAATAACCTATATCTTTGCTCACTGAGAAGATTTGACCCAGGCTTAGTCAATATCTTCCTTTTCTTGGCCCCTATATCCTCGAATAATTCCTAAGCAATTAGGTCCCTATTATTTAGGAATTTTTCTAAAATGGATTGTGTAATTCCCAAGGTTGATCATCGGACTGCATGCAACACCTGTATACTCAAGACTAGTCTACAATTGATGTTAGATTGTTTTGGAATCTCCACCATAGTTGGGGACCTCAAATTATCTACATGCACTAGTTATTTTAGGTTGATTGATTAGTTAACTAGATGATCACTGAGTTTGACCGAAGTCCCACTCCACAACTGACCTTCCACTAGTTGCTCCAACAATTGGAACTAGTTTAACCGAAAAGACTTGAAATATCTGACCTTGATTGCTAAAAATTAGCAATCACATATGCTTAACTGAACTCTAACTCCTCTAACTCAAATTTATTGAGTAAAATGGGTTACACAATCCATGTCACACAAGTTACCTACATCCAAGTTGTCTGCTGATGTGGAATTTAAAATTTTCTCAATTTAATCAAGGAAAAATCAAATTGAGAATTTCTTGTTGCATTTTTCAACAAACACATTTTATGAGATGGTGTTTGTCTTAAAATATTTTTCCAAGGAAAAAAGTATTGGCCCATAGAGATAGTTAGTGGAATTATTCCTCCATTTCATAAATATCATGGGACAATATCTTCTTCTCTTAGCTGAGGAATCGATGGCATACTATTTCATTTATAGTGCGTTAAATTCTACCTTTATGGCATTGATGATGTAGCAACAACACTATAAAACCCGTATTAGTCATTATTTCTCACTTTCAATCGCCCAAAATGAAGATCACATTAAATTTTAACAAATTAAAACTGTAATTTATTTATAAGAAGACAATCCAACAAACTTTGATTAGATGGAGAACTTTTTCCTATGTTACAGGTCATGTGAAAGACATTTTAGCAATTTGCAATAAATGTAGGATCAGATACCAAATGATGTAACGTTTTGTGGCACAAACGTAGCTCTAGACTCCTATGCATAGCGTCAAGTCAAAGATGTGCCTATTATCTAGATTTCTTTTGGAAATTTGATTTGTTTGCCTACTCTAACAGCCGTAGAGACCCAATCTACAACATCCTAACTAAAATCATGGGTTTGCCACTGAAGTTATATTCCCCAAATGCGTGGCTAACCAAAACAATGTTTGGATAGTGTTGTGTCAATTTAATTGAATCTGAATCGCGTCTCTACTCATTAATTAGCTAAGACCTGGACTGCGTGAGGGAAGGTTGAACTAACTATATCACAAATTTGTTGTCTCCATGTAAAACTAAAACAGCGCTTTGTCATTATGACTAAAATCGAAAACATTGATGCACATGAAAACAAAACAGAGTATTTCCCTTATGGCCTTGATAGCTCTATTACAATATTTTCATACATAGAAAAAATAGAGTATCTCTCTTTCTACCTTCAAAACTCTATTACATTATTACACTCCCTATTTTTCTCCACTCTCACCCTCTCTCTCCTGATTTCAATTAGCAAATGAATCCTTAAGTAACTCTCTCCTACCACAAATGAAGGAGTTTACTATCTTCTTAAGAAACAAAATCCTAATTTAACTAACTGATCTACCTACTTGGCTTGATCTCCTTGTAGGGAGGATCGACTTGCCATTTATTTCTAATTTCCTCAATTTTTTAGCATCGAACTAACTACTTACATAGTTAATAACTAGTAAGAAATTAATAATCAATTTTCTTCTCCACTCCTTGTTAACCACAACATGTGATCATGCTATCACATTGTTGGCTGGGTCTAGATGCTCCTGCATTAGACTTCTGGGGAGGAAAAATATTGTCTTCTGGATCCACTTGATACCTACGTAACTCTGTAGTTGTCATCCAACTAGCATCTTCATCTGGCTGCCCCTTCCATTTAACTAAGTACTGATAATATGTTTGGCCTCTTGTCTTCTTTGCTACTCTTTTATCCAAAATAGCTTCCACTTTCTTCCTTGTTGTCTTTGGCATTTTCTCCTCCTAGTTTGGGGTCTCAATATTTTTTTCAGTCAACTCATCTTGTAGCTCTTCCTCTAACTCCTTATATGGGTACAAATCTGCAATATTGAAGATTGATGATATGCCAATCCCTTCTAGTAGCTCAACCTCACAGGCATTGGTTGAAAAATTCCTCATTATTTTACACGGTCCTATCTTTTTCATATTTAGTTTTCTATAAGTCCCAACAGGAAACCTCTCCTTTCTCAGGTAAACCATGACTAGATCACCCACTTGAAATTCTTTTTCTTTCTGTGGCATATCAGTTCTCTGTTTGTATTTGTTGCTACTTTCCTGTAATCTCTCTTTGACATATTCTTGTAGTTTTTGCATCTTCTCTGCAAACTCTTATGCCTTTGTGGTCCTTATCTCCAGTTTGCCCAAATTTCTGAGCTCATGTACACCTCTTGGATTCATCCCATAAACAATTTGGAATGGACTCATCCCAGTACTCCGTTTAGGAGTATCATTAAAAGCAAACTTAGCTTGAGCAAGTGCTAAATCCCACTGCTTAGGATTTTGATAAACTAAGCTCCTCAATATGTTTCCCAAGCTTCTATTTACTATTTTAGTCTATCCATCCGTTTGAGGATGATAGGTTGAACTAAAACTAGGATTTTCACCTAGTTTCTTCCACAGAGTTCTCTAGAAATGTGCAACCAACTTTGTATCCCTGTTAGACACAATAATTATAGGAAACCCATGTAACCTTACAACTTCTGAAAGAAAAAAAACAAATTACTAATATGAGTTGCATCACTATTCTTCTTACATGCAATGAAATGAACCATTTTAGAAAATCTATCTACCACAACATAAATGGATTCATTTCCTCTTTGATTTTTTCACAAACCCAAAATGATATCCATACTAACTACATCCCATGGTCGGTTTGGTATTGGTAATGGCTATTACAGTCCTGTGTTTTGACTTCTCCCCTTAGCATGCTGACAGATACTGCACTTCTCAACAAATCTCTTAACATCATTTTGCATTTTTGGCCAGTAGTAAAAAACATTTACCTAAGCAAAGGTTTTGTCCTGTCCAAAGTGTCCAAATAAGCCTCCACTGTGTTTCTTGTTAATTATGCTTGACCTCATAGAACATTTGGGAATACACAACTTGTTATTTTTAAACAACAAACCTCCTTGGATAAGATAATCCAACCATTGGTTTCTATTGTAAATTGCTGGATTTTGCACAGCTGCATAAATGTCATTAAATTCTACATATTCCTTATACATGTCAACCATTCCTTCAAAACGTACAACACCAACTTTTAATTCTTGCACAATTAAATTCACTCTGCTCAAAGCATCAACGACTTTGTTCAATTTACCGCTTATAAGCTTAATCGGAAAAGTAAAACTCTACAAAAACTCCACCCACTTAGCATGCTTCTAGCTCAATTTTGGCTGATTATTTATGAACTGTAATGCATGATTATCAGAATATAATATAAATTCTTTTGGTAACAAATAATGTCTCCATTTTTTGAAAGCTTCCATAATAGCATAAAATTCCTTGTCATAGGATGAGTATTTTTTCTTTGCTTCATTCAATTTCTCTCTTAAATATGTTATTGGTGTATGTTCTTGACTTAAAACCACTCCAATTACAATTCCACTAGCATCAGTTTCAACTTAAAAAAATTTCTCAAAATTTGGTAAAGCTAATGTTGGCATTATGCTTCTAGTATGGTTATATGTTGTACTTGATGGCAACACCCATGGCAAGGCTCTCAATATGACGAAAATTAAGAAGTACGCAGGAGAACAGTTCAGAAGATGCGTACCTGCAAGTACGCTGTGTAGGGACCGTGTCCAGACACGCAGGGTACCCATTCATGAGGTGCGTACCCCTAGTGCACTCACTTCAAGGTAGTAAAGCGTGCACACGTCGGGTTCCTTATGTTTAACCCTTGGTATTTAGCCGACAATTTTGTGTTATCATGGTTTTGGCCCGTGGTATTGTTTTATTTTATTATTATTATTGAGCCCCATGATCCTTGATTTGAGGAAGAGCTTGCCTATATAAAGCAAAGGAGATCATTTGGCTTAGGCATGCTTTTGGGTTGAATATCATAAGATCTGAAATATTTGGGTTAAATGTTTCAAAAGCTTGATCTATATGAAAGTGAAGTGGAAAGCGAATCTGTGAAGGGTGATCTCTCGAGCGCTTGATCAGATTTGGGCATCCGTCTAACTATAGCACACTGGTGATCTGCAAATTCAGCCCTAATCTGAGGTACGCAGGTGTTTAACGGTGCCTCTCCGTGGGTACGCAGAGCAGAAGAAGGCGAGTTGCGCAGGTACACAGAGCAGAAACAGGAGAACTGCGTGGGTACGCAGATCAGCAGTGGTTCAGGTGCGTGCCTTCTGTAACAGTACGCGGCGCGATAGTCCTTTTGGGTGCGTGCCTACTGTGGCAGTACGCGGCGCGATAGTGCATTTGGGTGCGTACTGTACGCAGTGCAGTAGAAGAAGCAGTGCGTGGTCACGCAGTGCAGTAGAAGGAACTCTGCGAGTGTACGCAGAGAAGCAGAGGGTGAAGTACGTAGCGACACAGGCCAAAGAAGGGATAACTACGTATCTGTCTTAAGATCTTCTGTTGACTGAATTTTTCTGTTTATAAGGTGTTCTGGTTTCAGTTTTGTTATTGTTGATCTGGTTACTACAGCTGACTGTGTAATTTACATGTACTTGATGATCGTTTGATATATATGGATCCAGTTTGAAAATTTATGAAAAGTGGTCCTTGAAAAGAAGTAGGGGGTTGTAGCTCCCTTCTAGGAGAGACTAGAAAACAAGAGAGTTGTAGCTCTCTGCAGGTTGTAGCCTGCGTACTGGTAAAGGACTGCACCAGTACATTGTAAAAGGAGTTTCTAATTTGAAAGAAGATAGAGACATATTGCAGCAGGTGGTTTTCACCCACATTGGGTTTCCACCTTATATTTGGTGTTCTTTGATGTGACTGTCTATTTTTCTTGTTCGTGCTCATTATTTTATGGTACTGATATGCAAAAATAATTCTAAGTGTAAATAAAGAAGATTTGGTAAAAGGACTAGATAATACTGATTCACCCCCCCTCTCAGTATTATTTTCAACAATTGGTATCAGAGCAGGTCCTTCTAAAGAAGCTTCATCGCTTGAAGGAAGATCTTTCATCATGAGCAACTACGAGAGGGCAGCATCTATCAGGCCACCAGTTTTTGATGGGACAAACTTCAATTATTGGAAGGTAAGAGTTACTGCCTATCTTCAATCTCTTGGTACAGAAGTTTGGGACATCGTAGAGATAAGCTATGCTTTTCCTTCAACTACTCCTACAGATGCAGACGAGAAAAAGAAGTATGAAGCAAATGCAAAAGCAGTCAGTACCCTATTAGGATGTATATCCCAATCAGAATTCATGAAGGTAATGCACTATAAATCAGCAAAAGAGATATGGGACAAAATTGTCACGAGCTATGAAGGAGATGAACAGGTAAAGC
>APFE031484138.1:27086-54496 GCA_000404065.3 Pinus taeda | reverse complement strand
TCATTTGAGATATATTCGCCACCTCTGTGAGTCCTCAAGGCTTTGATGTAGTGTCCACTTTACTTCTCAACAAGAGCTTTGTATTGACGAAAGTGCTCAAACACTTCACTTTTTTGTTTTAGGAGATAGACCCATGTCTTCCTTGTGTAGTCATCTATGAAGGTCAATAAATAGTGGCTACCACCAATTGATAGTGTCTGCATTGATCCACATAAATCTGAATGGACAATCCCCAAAGGTGTATTTGCCCTTATTGACTTTCTTGCTATAAATTTCTCTCTATGTTGTTTAACCAAGATACATCCTTCACATAGGCTGTCCGGTTTTTCTATGAGTGCAACCCCTTCACCATGTTGTTCCTACGTAACAAATTCAAACCTCCAAAGTTTTCTGTCCAAATCTCAAATGCCATAACCAATTTTCATTTTTGACCTCTGCTTGATAATTCACTTGTGTAATAACTGCAACTTTTATTTCATCCTCTTGTGAGTTCATTGATAGTTGTGTTTGTGCACCTTCTTCCTTCAAATCTGATCTTATCTTTAAGGGAAACATTCTATTGTTTATCAGCTAAACCTTTGTAATCAGTTGTCTGCTTGGAGGCCTATCCAAAATTGTGCACTCATCATTTTGAAGAAGGCATTGTAGCCCTTTTGCAAGAGTTGTCTAATGCTTATGAGGTTATGCTTCAAACTAGGGACAAAGTAAACATCTGAGATGTACTTCTTCTCCCCCTTATTTGTTAGGATATTAACTCTTCCTTTGCCCATGATAGAGGCTTTGCTATCAGTCCCTAATGTCACTTCATATTTCACACTTTCATCTAGATTGGAAAACATTTCTATGTTCCCTCACATGTGGTTGCTACACCCTGAATCTAGATACCATATATCACTTTGTTTTTCTTGTGCTACATTACAAGATAAAAACATGTTATCATTGTTCCGATTTTCCTTTGTGAAATTTACACTTGGTTTGTTACCTATCTCATATTGCTTCTTTCTACATTCATTTGCATAATGACCATACTTCTTACAGTAATGACATTGAACTTGAGATTTATCATACCTCTAACCTTGTGCTTAATTTTAGCTTGGGCCATGACTTGGATTTTGATTACTGCCCCTTCCACTTGAACTTGAAGGGCTGCTTCTTCCATCTCTGTGTGGACTTCTTCCTCTTCCTCTAGCATATGATCTTCCTCTACCTCTACCTTGACCAAATGAAACATGTGTCTTGAAGGCATGCTCCAATGAGGATCTTGTTGCTCGATTCGTTCTATGTTCATGAGAAATCAGTGATGCATGGAGCTCATCCACTGAGAACTGTGAGAGATACTTTGTCTCTTCTACGGCCACAATAATGGCAACAAACCTTGCTGACAGACTTCTCAAAACTTTCTCAACTATTCTGCTTTCCTCAAGTGTCTCACCATGAGACATGAATTAAGTAACCAGTCCAGTCACATGTGTAAAAAATGAGCCTACATTCTCAGACTCTTTCATGCAAAGTGTCTCAAAATCTCTCCTTAGTATTTGTAGCTTTGTTTTCTTCACTTTTGCCATGCCTTGGTAGGCTTTCTGGTAGGGAAAATTTTAAGGATGAAAATTTATCTTAAAATTTAGAAACCTCAGCGAATCTTGCTTGTCCCTAATATGCAAACTACAAAATATTTAGAGATATCTTTGTAAAAACATTCAAGTTTCTATTGATTCTATTACGCCATAAGGCGTTCCCCTTTGAAATCAAATCTCCTTTGAAGGTACGTGTACATTCATGGGCCCTTGATTTAGGTGTTAGAAGATTAAAATAGTTTCAACCATCCGATTAATTTGACTAGTATTAAATTAGTTAAAATTACAAGGCTTGTGACCTTGCTACGCAATAGGTCAATCGCCCTTGCTCGGCACTACTTCAAGGTGCTTTGGCTCGCCCTTGCTCGGCACTACTACTTCCAAGTGCTTCGGCTCAACTGCCCTTGCTTGACAAGAGGAATGAATTCATATGTTCCAGGTAAGAAAATAAGTAGCCCCAACTATTTTCGTTCTTGTTATCTGTCCTCGGATTCAACCCACTGACGTCTTTATGCGAGAGTGTTTCTGTAATGTTCTTGTCAATGTATTATGCTCGGCCAGTGCCCCTCTAAGATTTATTCTAAGAAAATCTTGAATATTGTTGTTGATCTAAGGTCATGGAAAAATTCGTGAATAGCCTAGAACTCCCTACGAATTGCAACTTGCTTGTGTTCGGTAATGGATTCTGAAGCCATGAATAAGCTTCACCGTTGAAGGACCATGTCAAGAAGGCTTATAACCTGTCCATCAGGAAGTTCATAATTCCTCTCAATATAAGAACTCAACTTTTTTGTCTCAAGCTCAAGCTCATGGTCTAGTGCCACATAAGAAAGTTTCTCTTTCATATCATGAACAATTTCCCATTCTGTAGTTGTGGTGAAAGAGTATCCTCTCTTTGTGAGAGTCTCCATCAAATAAGTCGTCAAATCTCGTCTAGCAAGATCGAACCTAAGGATAGCATGAGGAAGTGCACATCCTTCATAAATAGGCACAGTGTGGGTAACCCCATCCCTAGAGTCCTAAACAATACCTGCAGATAAAATTACTCAGCATTAAGAACTTTGGCTATTTGAAGTAAAACCAAGCTCCAGAGAAAAATAGAATTCGTTTAAAAGATACAAGAACCCACCAGTTGTTTAGCCACTCGCATATAAGGATAGGACAACTTGAATGGCAACATACATAGTAGGTGTATTAAAAGTCTCAAACATAATCTGGGTCATCTTCTCTCTATTTGCCTTTGGATTCAAAGATGCTTCTGTAACAAGTATAGGGAGGTCTTTCGGAGCAACTCAAAGCTCATTATAAAATGTGTGGTGCAATAACTTCTCCATGTAATCCTAGTTGGAGACAATATCATGCTCAATTGGGTACTTCAAGGTGAGGATGCCCCTTTTGGACTGAGCCTCGTCACTGCAGAAAAGCACTGGAAAAGAATGGAAGAGAATGTACCATGTGTGCCAACTTAGTGCACTTGATGAAATGAATTGAGACCCCACTTCCACTCCCAAGTTCTGGTTTTAACTTTAGGCTGATTGTTGCGAGAACGAGGTGCCTGTCGTTTTGTACAAGGGAAAGTCATTGCATTAATCACTATAGCTACCTTACCATCTCTGAAACATTGGATGCCTTTTGACTGAGATTATTTTGGGAAGAAGCCCTGTTGATTATGGCAGACTTGTTGGGGAGGTTAGCATATACAGTTCCCTTCAATCCATTGCTAAATTTATTCAGTACTTTCATGTAACAAAGGCATATTTTTAAGGTCTTCAATCGCTCAGTGAATTTCTTCATTAATTTCATTTAAATTAACAGAGCCATAACTTTAAGGTCTGAAAGAGGAATGAATATTTTTGAAGGAAAAACCCTAATATCCTAGGTTCTTTCTCCATAGAAATATGCCACAGGTTTCGATGTCTGCATCGAGTTTCAACTATCCACAATCTCCATTTCAATGAGAAGTGTGGTTGTATAACTCACAAATTTTGTGATGTCATCAGCTTCTTCTCTTAGATCCCTATGAGATTGGAGTTAAATAACATCACAAAATGCAATTCTTCATCTTTTTTCATTTGTTTACTGATATTTCATTTCAGTGGCTACTTCAACACTGTTGTATATGTTTAAGGTTTTCTTTCTCAAGAAAAGGTATGATCTGAATTTTCATTTTCATTCATTGTCTTGTTTGGGAATTTGTTATAGCACTTGCTTGTCTTCTGAGGTTTTTTCAGTGTCATTGAGAGGTTTTTGTTGAGGGTTTTTCTATTTCTATGTTTTTGCTAATAGTTTCCAGTAAATTAACTTATGAGAATCGAGAAGTTTGGAAACTCTGCTTGTATAATGTTTTTGTGGGAAGTATTAAGTAAAATCCAAACCAATTGATATATATGTATACATAGATATTTAAATCGTGTATGTAGTATATCTATACTATGTTTACTTGTATTAATATCTATTCCCCAATGCTTATTATTCTCATTGGAGGCATGCCATAGTAATACAATCTGAAACCTGGATTTTGTAGGATCGTCCCCTAGGGCGTGAGGCTGCTGCTCGAGCATGTCATGAGAATCCAGCTAATGACAAAATCTCCAACCCAAATGGTGACAACACTGGTGAAGGTGAAGTCAACAACCCCAGTCACAGAAGGAGGTAGAGATTGTGATGATGATCATGTGATTTTTTCTTATTTTCACTGCAAATTCCATTGGGCTTCATGTGCCTCTACTCCCTCAAAAGTAGACCTAGACAGTTTGTTGATCATAGCCAGCTGATATATTATATCATATTTATCGTTCTCATTTGTTATTTGAAGGCCATGTAACATATGACCAATCGCTGAGAGCACTTAGCATATGTTTCTATTAGTGTTTGTCAGTGAATTTTTATAGTTATAAAGAAGAATCCTCTCAATTAATTAAGACTATATTATAGAGATTAAGATGGTCCATTGTCATGATCAGACCCAGGTTCAAGCCTCTGCAGAAACTTGTTAACTGGATTTGATAGCCATTCATATGTTCCAGGTAAGAAACTCAGTAGCCCCAAAACTCACTACAGATTGCATCTCGCATGTGTTAGGTAATGGATTCTGAAGCCATGAATAAGCTTCATCGTTGAAGGCCCGTATCAAGAAGGTAGACAACATGAGAAAAACACCACTCCATCCAACCACGCTCACAAAGCTAGCGCCTCCTTTCTTTCCCATATGTTTGTCTACATGAGACTCAAATTTTGTTATATATGCATTATCAAGTTTTACCCTAGCCCTTATACATGTAGATTTCAATTATTTATACACCTATTGTATGCATCCTCTGAATTTTGTATGAACCTCAAAGATCAATGATCTAAACACATGTTTCCTTTGACCCCCAAAGACCAATGATTTATACACCTGTTTTACCCATCCTCTAGATGTATTTCACTTAGGAAATTACCTCCTCATGTATCATAGAAGAATTATTATTTAAAGGTAGAGATTTATTAGCATATGGACGGAGAGATTGGCTTCCTCTGCGGATCATACAGGAATTATGATACAGAACTTCAGAGTTGTTAGCATATGAATGGAGAGTCATTAGTATAAGCAATGGATAAAAACCATTGAAATTTCAATTCTACATGTAGCTTCTGATGTGAAGAGAGGCAATGTCTACTGTAGAAGCAGTAATTTCAGATTCCTTTCTTTGTGTTTTCTTTTTGGCTGTCTTACCTTCATACGGAGAGGAAGCGAAGAAAATTGTTTTACTCAAACATAAATGTTGTTTAACTTGAAATCCACACATGATTTGGAGATTAGTCACATCCTTATTCTCAAGATTTTCATTAATCAAGATCTTCATTTAACAGTCACCCAAAGAGGATATTTTGGGGCCTTTTCCAAAGGAATATTTTGAAATTAGACACAATGTCAATCTAAACCATTAGACACTAAATGTTCAAAGTTTTATTATGCATGGTAAAAGGTGAAAATATTAAAATAGAATCATGATATAAGCTTTGAGAATTACATATCTAAGTGAAAATACATAAACAATTGAGCTTCTAAATGGCCTCTAGACTCAAGAGTCCAAAAACATCATACTATTAACCAAATGAGTACATAACTCATTAACATCATGAATTTGAAGTTTACTTTCTCTTGGTGAATGGCTCCAAAAGCTACTACCCTTCAATTTTTTAAAACAGTTGGTAGGGGTAGCATGGGGCAACAAATATGTTTCAATTAGTTGGCATCATTAACTACCTTATTCCCCTTCTATGTTTCCATCTTTGAATAACCTAATCCCTATCTCATGGTGGGTAGTTTGTTGTTGCTTCCCATTTTTTATCATCTCTTCCAGTCCTCCGATCGTTCTCTGGGAAAGTGAATGGCTAGATTATTTTTTTCACAACATGTATTTCAGTTTTAAGACACTCGTATTCATACCTTCTCGTACTAATGGAAATTCAAGTCTGCTATGATCTAGAACTATAAGTACTTGAAACTTCTAATTTCTGAGATGATATAGAACTATAATTACTTGATTTATTCATCAATATGCAATTTATGAACCTCTATTCATACAAGTGTCTACCCAAAATGTATTCATTCTTCTAGTGCAAGTTCTTGGTGATTTTGACACATTGGTCCCTATGTAAAAGGCATTCCCACAAATGAACCATTTATTTCAATTATCTAACCTTGAAAGGCTAAATTGTGTAAATTGAATCTAAGCATATCCCAACAAAGTCCAAAGACTCCACACCACAATACTAATCATATAGAGACATGCTCTAATTGTATAAACATTCATTGGTTCATAAGATCTCTTTTATTCATGAAATTGAACAAAACAAGAGGAATAGACTAACAAAAAAGAAAAAAATGGCTTACCAACATCTACTCATGTGTACATTACCCGTAGCAATCACTATAAAGCTTCAAAAGCCAAAGTATTATAACATGTTTGATGTATTTTTATTCTATTACAAAAAACATAGCAGGTACATAACTCGTGTTGATATTTCTATTAATATAAGTTACATAAGTTGTAGTTTAACCCTAAAACAAAGTGAAGGGAAAAAAAACTGCATAGTAAAGATGACCACACATGGCTTAATTATCGGCCAACCAGTGAAGCTGTAAAGCTTCAAAAGCCAAAGTATTCAAACATGTTTGATGTATATTTATTCTTAAAAATTCATAAGTCCCTTCTACATTAACTCAATTCACAAATGCAACACTTATGAAATGCTCAATGTATGTATATTAATAGATAAAAGAAATCTTTCTTTCCAAAGAAATTACAGATGTACTCTCAGACATCATTGCCACAGATACAGCTAACTAGATAAGCTTCAAAAGCCAAAGTATTCAAACATGTTTGATGTATATTTATTCTTAAAAATTCATAGGTCCCTTCTACATAAGTCAATTCACAAATGCAACAATTATGAGATGCTCAATGTATGTATATTAATAGTTAAAACAAATCTTTATTTCCAAGGAAATTACAGATGTACTCTCAGACATCATTGCCATAAAAACAACTAACCAGATAATTTTCAACTGCCTCAACACATTAAGTTTAAAATGGTGGGATATGGGTGACTTTCTCAGTCCAAAATTTAAAAACACTTTTTGTGAACGATTGCGGGACCTGACTCATCATACTCGGACTTATCTATCCACCTCTGCAACAACAATTGACAAAAAGAACAACATAAGCATTGAGAACCAACTGAACTCTAAGAAACAAAAATAGACCATACAATATGTCTAGGGTTCATCAACTAATAATATATATCCAAAGTAATAAACATACTTGTTGGAATGTGCTAAGAGATGCTAAAATAGAACCACCAATACAAACACTATATTTCCTCTCTAGAGGTGCTATTACTTTGATTTTCATACTCCTGGGAGCCAGTGCAATGATCTCCATGGTAATGCGATCGGCAATACCAGGAAACATGGTAGATCCTCCACTAAGAAAGATATTTCCATATAAATTCTTTCTGATGTCAATGTCACTCTTCATGATCGAGTTGTAAGTAGTTTCATGGATACATACAGATTCCGTACCAATAAGAGGAGGTTGAAATAAGACCTCAGGGCATCTGAATCTCTAAGAACCAATTGTTATAACTTGTCCATCAGGAAGTTCATAATTTCTCTCAATAGAAGAACTCAACTTTTCTGTATCGAGCTTGAGCTCATAGTCTACTGCCACATAAGAAAGCTTCTCTTTCATATCATGAACAATTTCCCGTTCTGCAGTTGTGGTGAAAGAGTATCCTCTCTCTGTGAGAGCCTTCGTCAAATAAGTTGTCAAATCTCGACCAACAAGATCCAACCTAAGGATAGCATGAGGAAGGGCATATCCTTCATAAATAGACACAGTGTGGGTAACCCCATTCCTAGAGTCCAAAACAATACCTGCAAATAAAATTACTCAGCATTAAGAACTTCCGTTATTTGAAGTAAAACCAAGCTCCACATCAAAAGAGAATTCGTTTAAAATATACAAGCACCCACTAGTTGTTCGGCCACTCGCATATAAGGATAGAACAGCCTGAATGGAAACATACATAGCAGGTGCATTAAAAGTCTTTAACATAATCTGGGTCATCTTCTCTCTATTTTCCTTTGGATTCAGAGGTGCTTCTGTAACACATACAGGGAGGTATTTCAGAGCAACTTGAAGCTCATTGTACACTATTGTATATGTTTAGGGTTTTCTTTCTCAAGAAAAGGTATGATCTGAATTTTCATTTTCATTCATTGTCTTATTTGGGAATTAGTTGTAGCATTGGCTTGTCTTCTAGGGTTTTTTCAGTGTGATTGAGAGGTTGTTGTTGAGGGTTTTTCTATTTCTATGTTTTTGGTAATAGTTTCCAATAAATTAACTTTTGAGAATCGAGAAGTTTGCAAACTATGCTTGTATTGTGTTTTTGTGGGTAGTATTAAGTAAAATACAAACCAACTGATATATATGTATACACATATATTTAAATGGTGTATATAGTATATCTATACTTTTTTTACTTGTATTAATAATTTGTTCCCCAATGCTTATTATTGTCATTGGAGGCATGCCATAGTAATACAATCTGAAACCTAGATTTTGAAGGATCATTTCCTAGGGCATCAGGTTGTTTCCCAAGCACGTCGTGAGAATCCAGCTAATGACAAAATCTCCAACCCAAACGGTGACAACACTGCTGAAGGTGAAGTCAGTAGCCCCAGTCACAGAACGAGGCAAAGATTTTGATGACAATCATGGGATTTTTTCTTATTTTCAACGCAGATTCTGTTGGGCATCATGTGCCTCTGCTCCCTCAAAAGTAGACCTAGATAGTTTGTTGATCATAGCCAGCTAATATACTATATCATAATTATGGTGCTCATTTGTTATTTGAAGACCCTGTAACATATGACCGATTGCTGAGAGCACTTAGCATCGGCTTCTGTTAGTGTTTGTCAGTGAATTTTGCAGTTATAAAGAAGAATCCTCTCAATTAATCACGACTATAGTCTAGAGATTAAGATGGGCCATTGTCATGATCAGACCCAGGTTCAAACCTCTGCAGACATAAATCCCTGAAAATTAACTTGTTAACTGGATTTGACATCCATTCATATGTTCCAGGTAAGAAACATAGAACCACCAATCCAAACACTATATTTCCTCTCTAAAGGTGCTATTACTTTGATTTTCATACTCCTGGGAGCCAGTGCAGCGATCTGCTTGGTAATGCGACCAACAATACCAGGAAACATGGTAGATCCTCCACTGAGAACAATATTTCCATACAAATTCTTTCTGATGTCAACGTCACTCTTCATGATTGAGTTGTAAGTAGTTTCATTGATACCTACAGATTCCATGCCAATAAGAGAAGGCTGAAATAAGACCTCAAGGCATTTAAATATCTCAGAACCAATTTCTATAACATGTCCATCAGGAAGTTCATAATTCCTCTCAATAGAAGAACTCAACTTTTCTGTCTCAAGATCGAGCTCATAGTCTAGTGCCACATTACAAAGCTTCTCTTTCATATCATGAACAATTTTCCATTTTGCAGTTGTGGTGAAAGAGTATCCTCTCTCTGTGAGAGTCTTCGTCAAATAAGCTATCAAATCTTGACCAGAAAGATCCAACCTAAGGATAGCATGAGGAAGGGCATATCCTTCATAAATAGGCACAGTGTGGGTAACCCTATCCTGAGAGTCCAAAACAATACCTTCAGATAAAATTACTCAACATTAAGAACTTTCGTTTTTTGAAGTAAAACCAAGCTCCAAAGAAAAACAGAATTTGTTTAAAAGATACAAGCACCCGCTAATTGTTCGGCCACTTGCATATAAGGATAGAACGACCTGAATGGAAACATACATAGCAGGTGCATTAAAAGTCTCAAACATAATCTAGGTCATCTTCTCTCTATTTTCCTTTGGATTAAGAGGTGCTTCTGTAACAAGTACAGGGCGATCTTCCGAAGCAACTCGAAGCTCATTGTAGAATGTGTGGTGCAATAGCTTCTCCATGTCATCCCATTTGGAGACAATACCATACTCAATTGGGTACTTCAAGGTGAGGATACCCCTTTTGGACTGAGTATCATCACCGACATAAACATCCTTCTGCCCCATACCCACCATAACCCCATTGTGCTTTGGTTGGCCCACAATGCTAGGGAACACTGCTTTGGGAGCATCATCTCCTACAAATCCAGCCTATTGGGCAATAATGGAATAGCCAATTAATTTCATAAAAGAAACAAATTCTTAAAACTAACAAGTACTTTGACATTGTAATTCAGATATAATAAAATTATTTTTTGAATCCAATAATGCAAGATTCCTCACCTTTACCATTCCAGAGCCAGTTTCATAGGCAATAGGTTGAATTTCATCAACATAAGCCATTTTTAATTCTATGGGAGTGCACATCATAAGATGCAAGGACCACCATACTCACAGCCCTAATGCTTTTGGTAATTGATGTTTTTAGTTATAGCCTTTGGCAAAGGAGTTGGGACTGAAGGTTGTGCCCACCTTCAAAGTATTGAAGGGTAAAAAGATTGTCAAAGAAGTGACAGGAGAAAAATTAAATGATCTCGTACAAGCTATTGAGACTGTAAAATCAAGTTCATACATTTACAAATTGGTTGGCTTTCTTCATTTTCATATTTTGTAAATTGATATCCTCTCAATAAAGTGTTTTGTGTTTGAACATGAAATGATACTATTTCTCAAATTGAGATGGCATGTTGTCCTCAATTTATGCCTTACGGTGTTTCTTTTGCAACATCTGGTGCAAACACTAGTATATAGTGTCTATAAAATTTAAGCGATATTTAAGGTAAAATAATTTTATACTACAAAATTTGGGCAAATCATTTTTAGAAAAAATGGAAATTGACGAATCTTCTTTTTTGAAAAAGCATGGAAAATTAGCCCACTTGCGAATATTAGCCCTTAAAATTTTCCATGTTGTCTCAAGGGTGTCCCATGCTTGCTTGGACTTTTTTGCTCCTACAATCCTTGGGAAAATACTTTTATGCACTGCTTGAAAAATGTAGAAGAAGGCTTTTGCATCCTTCTTCCTGTTGTCCCTCAACAAATCCCCTTTTGCTTGAGACAAGGCATTGTATGTTGCTGTTGCATCTGCTGGTTCTTGAAAACCATTCTCCACCAAATCCCAAATGTCTTGAGAAGAAAACAAGGTCTTCATTGTTATAGCCCAGTAGTCATAATTTTTGCCATTAAATTGAGGTATTTGAGGATTAGTCAAGCTTGTGCTTGATGTTGCCATTTCTGAGTGTAAAAAAAACTTTCTACCTGTTGGTAAATACACTTCAAAAGTTGCGGCAATCAAATCAAAACTTGACAGAGGATCTCTAGTTGCGACAATCAAATCACAACTGGACAAAGGCTAGACAGAGGATTAAATAACACAGAAATTTAACTGGTAAAATACAGAGTAAAAACAAAGTAAAGCTTGAAGCAACACAATAAAACTTTGGATTAAATTCTAATGCATGAAAAATACATTCATATGAGACTCCGACTCATTAACCAAGTAAAAAAAATAGGTTTACACTTCCCAAGGGTTCTAGAGTAACACAGTAGTAGTTTTTGTTTTCACACCCCCACCAAAATTTGCTTCACACTCCTCTCAACTTGTTGAACCCTACAAATGACTTTTACATTCATATTTATCCAAACATACAACTTTGACTCATTAATTTATGGTAAAGCAAAACATTAATACACAGTATGGATGACTTTACATAATAAATGATTTTTTGAACTTGCAGGTGTTGTGGAGTGTAGATAACAGTTAGCGGAGTGAATGTTTGCCCATATCATTAAGTGCTTTAACTCTATGATGTGTTGCTAAACGGTCACCGTTGTACCACTGCTCAGGACTTCAGTCCTTCCGCCTGCAAACAAAATCGAAACTTGCAGAAGTTTACTAGGCAAGTATGGTGGTTGTTAGTGTGTTGGAATGATCAGCATTGTACTATTGACTTCAGTCCTCCCGCCTGCAAACAAAATCGCAACCTGCAGAAGTTGACTGGGAAAGCATGGTGGTTGTTAGTGTGTAACCTGCAAAAGTTGACTAGGCAAGTATGGTGGTTGTCAATGTGTTTAATGCTACCGAGGACTTCAGCCCTTCTGTTTGCAAACAAAATCGCAACTTGCAGAAGTTCACTGAGCAAGTGATTGCAAACGAAATCGCAGAAGTTGACTAAGCAAGTGCTTGCAAACAAAATTGCAACTTGCAGAAGCTGACTAGGCAAGTATGGCGGTTGTCAGTGTTTTTAAGGCGGTGGTTGGGATTAATATTTCCAACAGGGTTTCCCTTTTGCCTGGCAAAATGTTTTTCGTATTTGGCTCTTTTGAGTTTTGATCAGTGGATGTTTGTTCTTGTGGTTTTTGTTTTCGTACTTGGCTCTTTTGAGTTTTGATTACTAGATGTTTGTTCCTATGGTTTTTCTCATGATTTAGGCTTTTAGTAAACTGAATTTTTAAATATTATATGCGGGGTAGCCATTTAGTATTTGCTCAATAAAATCTTTTTGGCTTTGTTCTTGGAAATATTTTTTTATTTGGTCTCTTTATCCTCTAATATGGAAATATATAACTTCAAATCTGGAAATATATAACTTCAAGAAGCTTTTTTTTTCTGCTAGCAAAAAATACAATTTCCTTTATTTTCTTTATGCTTATTATATTTTCAAAATATTTTGATACCTGCAATCAAATTAAAAAAATACAGGTTGCACGTTGGAACTTCAAGAAGCTTCTTTTTTCCCTACTGAGAAAAAAAATACAATTTCCTTTATTTCCTTTATGCTTATTATATTTTCAAAATATTTTGATACCTTTAATCAAATTAAAAAAAATACAGGTTGCCCGTTGGACCTATCCAATAACAGCAGTAGGATAACAGGGAGTTGGGCAGCCGGTGAGCTTCAGTTAATTGCAGATTCAGATTTGTCGAAAATTCAGGAATTTGAATTGCACATTCAGATTTGTCGAAAATTCGGGAATTTGATGGACATGGTCGCGGTCAAAAAATTAACCGCGCCTATGTCTGTAATATTCCTGAATATTTGGTGCAATGGATCGGTGGCTACATTATTCTTACAAGTTCGATGCATCTATAAAATATTTATATGAAAATCCAAGTAAAGAGAAAATACCACGAGGTTCTATAGACTGGTGGAGGGAGTATCCCTCTTATTGTCTTGTGCAGAGGCAGAATCTTTATCCCAGAAGAAGACGAGACTACTGTTGGCCTTTAGCGCCAAGCTCTGGAGAGAGAATGGAAGTGGAGGAAGAGGAGGAACATCAAGAATGCCTTCCAATGTCTGCAGCACTTCACTCATCAATGGCCTCGCGTCTTCATCGTCCTAGATGCACCAACCTCCTACGATGGCGGCCCTCTTCACCTGTTCCGGCTCTGCATTATTCATAATTTTCTTGTCAAGCACCCCCATGGCGTTTCCTCTGTTGATCTGAGTTGCAGCCCACGCAGGAAAGCAGAGCTCGCCGGATTCGGAGCCCTTGTCCATGTTTCTTCGACCTGCAATTATTTCTAACAATGTCATGCCAAAACTGTAGACGTCAGCCTTGGTAGTGATGGGCAAACCAGAGAGCCACTCTGGGCCTAAGTATCCTCTCGTTCCTCTCATAGTCGTCAGAGCACGACTATACTCTCTCCCCATGAATTTCGCGAGCCCGAAATCAGCCACCTTGGGGCAGAAATTGGAATCCAAGAGGATGTTTTCCGGCTTGATGTCGCAATGGATGATGCAGTCCCTGCACTTCTCGTGCAGGTAAACGATTCCGCGGGCAGTCCCCACAGCGATGCCGAAGCGCGTTTTCCAGTCCAGAATCTCATCATCGCTCTGGGGTTTGTTGAACAAGACGGAGTCGAGGGATCCATTGGGCATGTATTCGTAAACCAAAAGTCTACTGGAGCCCTGGGTGCAAAATCCCCGCAGCCGAACCAAATTAACATGCTGTATGTTTCCACAGGTTCTCACCTCCGTTCGGAACTGCTTCTCTCCTTGGCTCACACCCTCCAGTTTCTTAACAGCCACCACAGAGCCGTCTGTTAGAGTCCCTTTGAAGACGGAACCAAAACCCCCACCTCCCAGCCGCTCAGAAAAGTTCTTCGTCGCACTTTGCAGCTCTCTGTAAGTGAATACAATTAGCGTTCCCGGCTCGTATTCTGTTACAGTGAACACCAAGCGTTTGCAAAACCAGAGAAGCAGTAGCAGAAATGCGAGAATCGCAACCAGCCCGCCCAAGATACCACCCACTATGCCGGCAAGATATGTTGCGTTCTTTTTGGAATGAAAGGAACCCGGCACATCAGAGGCATCTAACCGAAGGAACAGAGAGGTCCCATCGGGGGAATCGTAGAGGTTTAGCAATTCACTGAACCACATTACACAAGTCTGTGAGTGCGAACTTGTGTTAAGAACATAGGCATACGCAGTGCACGAACAATTGCCGAGACAGACCTCTTGGCACTGTTGTTGCCCACTGTAAGAAATTCTTCCGGCCGGGGGCATAGATTTGCTGCTCAACTCTACAAACCCGTCCGTGGTGGTCCGATTTGGGTAGTGGCTGCACTGTAACGGCGTCTTCCGAACACAACCGCTTATCCACTGCCCAGATTCCCATTCGCGGCTGTCCTTGGGAACAAAGCCCGGAACACACATGCAGGACTGAAAATTGTTATTGTAGCACGAACCATAAGGTCCGCAGACGGCATAAACGTCGCACTGAACATGGGGCTCTTGCCAGATCAAGTTCCATTCATTTGTCTGCATAATGTACACTCGCATTTCTCCGGATTTATCCATTACTAAACGTGACAGATATATTAATTGCTGGTTTGCATAACGATAGGTAAAAGATATGTACGAACCATTATTGAAATAGCTGTAACTGTTGAGCCAATTTGATGTCATCTCGGGAACTTTAGAAAAATATTTGCCGTTCCAAAAACCGGTATCCCAGTATTTGGTGTGATTCTCCCACGTCAACACGAACTGGTTGACTCCGTTGGGATAAATCACAAGGGAGAAGGGCCCTGGACTTGGATCCCAAGGCTTTCTCCACGACGTCAGCCTCTGGTTCACACTCATCGCCATCCCCGGCAACCACGTATTTCCGGGGTGGTCGAAGCTCTGCCAAATGATTTCAGAGCTATTCTGGGCACTCAGCACGGCCAAGTTGCCGGAATCCGTTATCACAGCCGAAGAAGGCTTCTTCCCGTTTCCATTGGAGGACCAGACAATTGATCCTCCATAAGACAGACGGAGACTCCCGTCCTCTGTGAGATTGAAGACGCCGGAGGCATTCTGCATCGGATGCTGTCTGTTGGCCACCCAGGCGATTGTCTGCTGTGAGCCCGTGGCATACCAAATACCAATATACCAGTTTTTTGCGTTGTTGTTGTTGAGATTGAAGAATCCTAGTTCGAAGGTACCCTTCCTCGAAATCCTGGTCTCGTTACCAGTGAGAGAGGCGCCTAACATTATTCTGTCGGAAACTGCGTTTGCGGCATCTCCAGGGCTGGTCTGAAGGAGCAGGAGGAGGAAGAAAGAACAGACCGTCTGTGAGAGTTGATATCTCCTACAATTTACACTGATCATTCTGAAATCCATGAGGTACTCTATTGCCACCCAATACTACCAAACGGCCTGGCCTCCGAACAGTATGCCTGCGCAGTTGACTGAATTACAGCCCGAAAAATCCCTACTCTGGAAGGAGCTGGTGTTGTGGTTTTCGGAAGTACTATAGATCATTTTAACTGCCACATTTTCTTGATTTTGTTAATGGAAAGTAATAAACTTAATTGCTGATGTTGCTTTTTCCCATTTCAGTATTAAAATGTGATAAACAATCAATTTCAACCAAACTTCTAAATTTGTCGCTGATGCACAAGTTCTTTTTCACAAAAGGTGCAAAGAACAAGTTCTTTTCCATTAAAATGTATTTAGCAACCAAAAAGTACAAAGAATTGAGTGGAGGGAATGTGGAAGGCAGTAATTAATTGAATTTAAGATATTTGTTTTTGGGAAACAATTGATGTGACAAAGTTACTTAAAGGGTCTAGATTATATTTATAATGGAAAATTCTTGTTATCATTGAAAAACCATACCATGCAATAGAGATGGAGATGGAAAATGCCAAGTCTAGAAAAATGCCACCTGTATTGAAGCACGCGAGGCTCCCTTGCAAATAATTCATCCTCATATTCCCGGTTATACGCTGAATGAAATCAAGATCTTCAGTGGTGGTGTAATATCAACACAGTTCCAAGAAACAATTTCCAGCTAGAGTATTTTCAGAAGATCTTATACCTCACATTGTTGGTAACCATGGCCTCGGTGAAGGCGTGCATTCACATATTTCTTCTTGTATGCCTTTTGACCTTCAATTTGTCATTTTAGCGAGCTTCACAGTGTAGTGTAATTTGTCCATTTTAGCCATCTTCAGTGTATCGCATACTCATGCTAGAAATTTCTGAGTCCTTTCGAGCAGTTCGCTGAATAAGATGTTTAATTCTGCGGGGATATAAGTGAACCACACAATAAACCAAGGTGTAAAGCTGCTATTATGAAGAGTAGGCCCAGATCTCATGTTTCTAAACCTTATTTATTTTTTTTTTGTGTCTATGACAAAGAAACTATTAAAGAAAAAGAGTAGAATACTGAGAACAATCAACTAGCTGGTCACTGACAATTTGCTGCGAATTCATTAATTCTCGTGCCAAATGATTCAAATTTGCTAATGAAATTCAAATGTGTCTTCCTTCTGAGATTTTAAAGCCAAAACATCGGCGGCCCTTATCTCATCGTTCTCTAAGTTTCTTTTGTTGAGCATCCTGCAAATATTTGTGCTACGTTTTGATTAAGTGTCGATGTGTATGCAAGTGACGCGTGGCTAAATGCAGGGAAGGCTGTTGTCCATTGCCTGTTACAGTGGGGGGGGTTTGGTTTTTGTACTTGGATCTACTTTTACCAATATATGCTAGTAGGTCTGATTACACAACAATAGAGAAATTATTTGGATATATTGAGCAAGGACGAGCAGCGAAAAAGAGTAACAACCTGCATCATTCTGCGCAAACAATTAAGGGTACTGCAACGCATGAAAAAATGAAGGAGCTTGTGGCTAAAGCATATAGTGTTGTAACAAGATGTGTATGGTTAGAGAAATTTATGATAGCTACATGTTCTTTAAGTTAATTTGCAAACTTCAGGCCAATGAAAATTGAATTTTGTGTAGCATTGTTTAGGTTTATATAAACTAAATCAATTATTTGAGCTTGTTCAATGGGAATAAATATTTTTTTTGTAAGTCATCTCTGACGTGCTTAGTAATTGTTGTACTCCTAGGACTTGGTTTATGGGAATAAATATTGAGAGTCCATTAATAATTGATTTTGATTTCTGCTATAGGGCTTTGCACAACAATAGAAGTGTTGCAGTAGTAGTTTGAGGTTGAAACCCTAGATTCTTCCATGGGAGATTATGTGAGTTTTGTTCTTTCAAAATACTTTCATGCTCAAGTATGTATATCAATCAATTCAGTGATAGGTCATTTATTTGTTTAACTTTTGATATGATGCTCTCCTGGCAATCTCTAAGTGCCAAGGCCAAGAAAGAGGAGGAGGAGGAGAAGAAGGAGAGATCTGAATCTTTGGCCAAAGAGAAGCAAGAAAAGCCATCTGAAATTGCATCTAAACTTGACAATGAGGAATCCTTTCTTTTTTATTCTGAATTGATGCCTATGTTGGTTGGGCATGGTGCTTTGTTTTCGATACAACTATTAATGTTTTTGGGTGTTTTTATTATTGGTTATGGTTTCAACTTTGGTTGTATTTGATTCAAATGGATGTTGAAAGCATGGATGCATTTGCATGGTTGGCCCCTATTGTACCTCTTGTTGCAGATGTTGTAACTGCTAACTTCCAACTTCCTGTTTGAAACACTGACATCATCTACAAGAGGACGTCTTCCCTTCCCTTTATATGATAGTGGGTGCATTTTCACGGCTGGACCCTAATGTACCTCTTGTTGCAGATGTTGTAACTGCTAACTTCCAGTTTGAAATGCTCACATCATCTACAGGAGGACCTCTTCCCTTCCATTTATATGACAAATTGACAATTTTTTCAAGGAAGTGGAGAAGTAATCTCAAACCACCTTTGTTTCTTCTATTCAAAAGCTCACCGAGTTTAGTAGTAATCTTTATTTTTGTTTTGGTTATATTACCTTTTGCAACAACTGTACACTAATTGCCATCTTATGTAAAAATAAGCTATTGTCATGGTTGATTTAAACTGAGTAGAAAAGTTTAGTACCACAGGATTTTGATTGAATGCCTCATTTACTTTTAATCCCATTGGTTTTTAATTGAACACTTATTCAACATTGATCTTTAATTTTTATCTTCATCTGAAAGCATCAATTTTCTTAAACCAATTGGACTTGTATGGACAGTTGTAGGATTAATCTTTATTTTGTATCTTCATCTAAAAGAATCAAATTACTTAAACCTCAATTTTCTTAAACCAATTGGACTTGTATGCAAGGTTGGAATTTGGATTACTCTTTATCCGTCGGACAAATTCTTTTTGATGTTTTGAGTCTTTATACTTCCTGTCAAGGAACATTTTGTTTGAATTCCCCTTTCCAAAATGATATTTTGATAATAAATTAACCCATCACAAATAAAAATTTGATTAAGAAATTGCCCTTCTTAATATCTATTCTAAATAATCACTTTCAACAACCACAAGTTGCAAATTCAAAATCCAACAAAAATTGAAATTATCTAATATGCACCCCAGATAGTTCCAAACAACTCATGGGTAACATTTTTTATAAAATATCAAGTATGTTTTTTTTTCTTTTGTTTGTTGTTACACTTCATTTTCTCACAGAAAATCAACATAAACTTCTATGCTTCCCTTTCAGGGTTTTTGTTGTAGCGGCTACAACCACCCTCCAAAATTTTGGCTCGCATGCAAATTTCGGAGCCTACCTTCGATTGATCATCCTTGGTCACGTATTGGTAATCTGATGATTTCAAGTTCCCCTCCTTGAACCTAAGAGTTGTCCGCTTTCTCATCTTTATGCAACATGTGACATTTTCGGAAATAGGGGTTGTTTTTTGTCATGCAAAGTGAATGTTGTTTTGCTTCAAGGGAAAGAATGTGCTCATGAGTGGTTGTTATCATGTAGACATGTTTCACATTCACTTCACACACTCTTATCACGAAGGTTCTTGCATCAAGCAAAGTATGTCTTATGCATTATGGATGGTCTATGTTGTGTCACTAAGTGTACGTGTGTGATCAAAATCAAGTCCTATCAATGTCTACATATGTTTCACTGATATCATACTTAGCCATTTTCCGAAGCAACCTAGCCTCATCCAGATTCCTGGAACTGTGCGCTTTTCTTCTGCAACCATCAAGCTTACTCCCTTTCTTACTAAAACACCGCAACCCGCAAAGACCCTAACCAGCACTGCTCTCCAAAAATGCGCAGAGCAGTCAGGTATTCAACATTTCTCTCCAGAAATGCACAAAGTAGTCCAGCTGCACTACACTCAAATTGCGCAGAGGTGTCCTCCCAAGACCCCCATCCCGCAGCAGTGTCATGTGCCTCAAAATAGCGCAATTTTGTCCAAGCTGCCCTCTCTGTCTTGCATGCAGAAACTGCACAGACAGGCCTCCTAGGGCCTCATCCTAATAGCAATCACTGTCCACTGAAACTACATAGATCTACCTCTTAGTGACTACAGGAAAAGGTGACATGTTGAAATCGCTTCTACGGAGTTGAGGAGAAGGACCAAGGAACCATGGAATGGAAAATATCAGGACTGCATGCAAACTTCATTGGGTGCATGATCATCTTGAGGGTAAGTACGGTAAGTAAAGAACACCTTTCTAAGTAAACCTCTTAGTTGAGTTTGCATGACTGCTTGTCATTGTCATATCATCTTGTCCTTAGTAGCATGCATGTGTGCAAAAACAAAAAGTTATTTTATGTGTTTCTTCTACATTTCTTACTTCCTTTTCACTTGTTTAACCAACTGTCATCTTCGACATGTTGATTGATATGTCATGCTTGTGACCTCATTCTGGTGATGTTGAAGGTTGCGTCTAAGTTGTGTTCACTATGTAAACATCTATCACACTCACACACGATGTTGTAAGTATTGTCGCACAAGTATCGTCACGGTTGTCCGAATGTCTATCTTAAGTGTCACGCTTGTCGCTTTCACCATTTGACAGTCCCTCAATCAGTCACACTAAACATGTTGTCTTGTTGGTTTGAGGTGTCTTGTCGTCTAATCGTTTCAAGTGTGTGTTCGCAAGGTCATTTATGCAGAAGTCACTCGTCCACACACTTAGTCATTTTGTCGAAAATATGTCGACCGAACCACCCTCCAATAGCCAGACCTTCGTTGAGCTGCATTGCATAGTCTCAACCATCATTGAACATGTACTGTTTCCTAGAATTGCACAGAGCTTGAGGCTGCTTCTTAGGTAGTCTGCAGTGCAAAATCTTGGAATCGACTGGGTTGATTGTCACCCAGAAAAATGCAAAAGTTTCTCAGCTATCCATCTCAATCTACACTTCCCGCAAGCAAATCCATCAAGCCTCCAGCTGGTAAACTAGAGAGTTTGACCGAGCAGTGACCCCGAGCCTCACTCCTCCAAAAAAAACGTGCAAAAGCTGCCAAGCATGCCCTCTTCCGCTGAGGGGTGAAACTACACAGACATGCCAGACGAAAATCTGCTGCCTGTCACTGCACTTCCCTAAACAATTACGTAGTTTTCTCACCCAGTCACCCTGTCAGCCGACTTGCTGCTCCTCCTAAAAACTACTCAGTTTTCATGGGTAGTCTCCTAGCTGCCTAGCATCCTACTCAGCCTATAAACTGCGTAGGGATGTTCTACAGGCTAGCCTTCAATCTTTGCACAGTTTTCGCCAGAAGCCTCCCGCAACCCGTTGCTAGCCTCCTTGGAGAATCTACATAATTTTCACTGCCAATGTCCCCTTGCTGCCTGCACTCTCTCCCTGGAAAAATTTTGCAGATCTACCCTCTACTCGAGCTAGATCCTATGGACAGTCGCTGCTGATCTAGAATACCCATCTCTACCTCCCAGCGACCTCTGCGCAATTTTCATTGACAATGCCCAGAGCCCACATCCCCGCCTCAAATGTGCTCTGCATAGTTTCAGAATCTTGTCCTCTCTCGCGGTCACCTACACCCTGATACGAAAGATGATGCATCATGGTAGACTAGGATATTTCCGGATTTGATGTCGTCTCATCATGAGTGATTGCAGATATAGGTACATGAATGAGATATGGTGTGGCAACAAACAAGATGAACAAGGAGTGCATGCTAGGAGACGTTTTCATGAACTGAGGAACATACAAAGTGTACCACGTAGCAAGTGAATGAGACACATGCGCATGCATGAACTATCAAGTGAACACCAATACCATCGAAGACTCCGCACACCTTGCCATGCGGAGGTGACACTATGATACACCAAGAGCACATCCATCACTCAACAACATTGCATCTTGACATGCACACCACCAGCATTATGAGCATACCAGATCTGTCGTGTTAAGTCATGTCATGAGTCATCTCGACCACATCACTATTGTGGGCCATACTGTTGTAATCAATGTAATGTATCATGGAAGTCCATAGACCCACATGTAAATCTGAAGAGCCATGTAAAGTTGAAGAGTCATGTAAGTTAAATAGTCATGAGGGAAGTCAAACAGTCACAAGTGCTAGTTTCACCCTTGGCTATATATACCCCTCATGTGTACATGCAAAGGAATTTTCACCTTGGCTCGTCCCACATAGCCTTGAGAGTCTGAAATATTTTCTTTGAGAAGCGAGCAGTGGCTCCAATGCCTCACTATCAGGGTTAGTGATTTATTGGTGTACGGATGTGTCTTGGAACTTTTGATTAATTCAAAAGCCTATTAATGGGCCAACACGTTTTCACACATGTATTGTATTCGTTTGTAAGACTATTCTTTGGATGCTTGTAATGCATGTTGCTTTAACCTGTATTAAGACAGTTGAACTATTTCAGTTTTTTTAGTACATATGCTATTGGAAATGTGTTGTATCCGTTGTTAACAGAAATCTATTCAGAGGTGCATATTCTCTTCCATGCAGACAAGAAGTCATCAAAACAGCCATAGAGGGAAATAGATTCCACGGGTCTACAAAGCAATTCAATAATAACAAAAAGAGGAAGCTCACTCACCGGTAATCGACAACCCAAAGGATTTTTGCAGAGAATTAGCTGACCATATTGTTTTACTCCTATGTGGCAATGATGAAAACTGCATCCCACATTGCAAGCAAGGTAATTGACTCGTTACGTTTAAGCCTCTGAATAGAAATTCAGTTCCTTATCCCTGCGAAAGTGCTTTAGATATAACACTGATTTTCCACTGAGAAGCTTGAAAATACATCTCTCCCTATCTCGGCTTAGGCCCTTCCTCCCTGCAAAATATCTTCTGAATTATCCTCACATTGCACTCAGGGCCTAAAATTAAATTCTATCTATGGTTAAACCCATCTTTGATCGAATTTGTTCCTTACAAATACAGGTGGAAATTTAGACTCATAAATGGATTACGGTCCCCTTTCTGTTGCCAACAAAGCTCCTCTTATCTTAGACGATAGGCGAGACTGAATTGGATATTCAAAAACTCACTGACCCCTTTAAGCACAGGAGCGAAAACTATAGAATTCACTAACGCAGCTATCATACACATTCATATTCTAAGATGATTAGCACACAAAACACTCATTCTCAAACTTTTCATAAACAATCAACAAAGTGGCTTGAGTTCTAATAATAGTTTTCAATTGGTTTGAATCAAATACCGAAGATATGTATAGAAATGAAAAAAAATGGATGAAAGAATGTTCATTTAAGGGAAGTTATTGAAAATAAATACACAAGGAACCACCTTATGCTACCATAACAATTAAACCAACACAACAAATGGATTCAGAGAGCTAGAAAAGTCACTTGTTGCCCAAGACATTGTCTACACCATACAGAGTGATAAATAACAAGATGCCATTGGGTTCCTTACCTATGGTAGAGTTGGTGGTCAAAGTCTTCTGAATGAAAGAATTAGGATAATTCTGCTGATATATGAGGCTTCTAGAATCCCCAAAAAGACCCTTAGAAAATAATGATCATATAAAACCCTACTTCTGCATTGCAAGATATGATACCTCTACCCAACAATTTTCAAATCAACCAAATATATTAAGAGGGTAAGGTTCACACCTACTCTTAATACCATGTTGAGATTCACAAATTAAAGTAGGAAAATGAATGGAACCAAAATAAACCCAAATTCTAGCTCTAAGATACAATACCTATACACAATAGTCTTTAGATCAACCAAGAATATTGAGAAAGCAAAGTTCACCTACTCTAGAAACATGTTGAGATTCAACAAAGGTAAGAAAACACGAAATTAATGAGAGTTTGATTACAAGAACTATCGAAAATAGAGATTCAACAAATTATAACATGACAACAGGTAATTCAAATTACCAGGGAAATGATTAAAAACAACATGATCAACACATAAAACACATGCAGATAGAGGAAGGAGATACCTTTTGAAAACGAAGTATTTAAACAAAGAGAAGTGAAAATAAGATGACCGAGACCGTAGATAATACAACATATCAAAATGGCTCAGATAAGCTAGTGACGTTGGATTCTACCATCGTTTGAAAGGTAGGATGATGGAATTTCAAAGCAAGGATTATAGGACACGCTAGATGAGATGCATATCGAAATCAAGATGGAAAACTCTTACATGGATGTCGGAGTATGCCACTACCAAGATAAATTCACCTAGTTCACCTTCTCCCTGATTCCAATTTTGTTTCTACTAATGATTTATCACTAGTTTTTTTTGCTCTCTATCTATAGAAATTACTATTTCTATCTTCTCATAATATCTTGCTTATTACAGAATTTGCATAATGAACTAGGAATAATTAGCATTTCTACCTTTTGAATATTATGTAAATATACTTAGAATCTGTGCATATAGACTGGATAACTAAATATAATGACAATATGTATGATTGCGGAGTCTAAGGGACTTGCATCAGATTCTGAACGGTTGATATATGCTGCTGTATATGATGCTGCAACATGAAGTTTATGTAAATTTTTGGAATAAATATACCGCTTTTTTCATACCGGAAAAAAATCTAGATCCAGAAATAAAATTTTTAAATAATTATACTGTAATAATCAAAATTAACTTACCCATCGATAATTGACTTTTTTTCCATGCCATTTGTTTGTCGGGTCTTCACATGGTTGAATCCTAGCCATGCGGTGATCCGATACACTACATTCCGAACCCAGGACATCGAAAAAGCAGATGGGTATATCTCATCTCTCACGGCGATCCACTTTATTTTTAGGTCGTATTTCCGTGGGCAATGTCCAATGGGAAATCAATACTCGCTCCTAAGTCATTTTTCCTTTCAGTTCGAGGCATTGTAAGTCGTTATTAATTTATTTTTTTAAACACCGTTTGTAGCTTGTGAATTTGTTTGTTTAAAGCAAAAAAACAAGAAAACATTTAATCCGATGTACCGTTTGATTTTATAAAAACTAATTACAATTTATTAAACAAATATGCAACATGCAGTTGAAATGTCTATGTTTGGATTTCTTGATTTGAAGCTTAATTCTTAATGGAAAATTGGCATTTGAGGCTATGAATGGATGTTGAAATGACCCCTACAAATGGCCTAAAGCAAAGGAAGAGGTATTAATGAAAAAAGGAAGAGCCGATTGAAGAGTTTGTTCTTCCTTCCCTCCTTCAGCCTGGAGAGAAGCATCAATCAGACTCTCCATATGGCTGGGTGCGGCCGGCAATCGATCGCTCATAAATTATAACATGACAGCAGGTAATTCAAATTACCAGGGAAATGATTAAAAACAACATGATCAACACATAAAACACATGCAGATAGAGGAAGGAGATACCTTTTGTAAACGAAGTATTTAAACAAAGAGAAGTGAAAATAAGATGACCGAGACCGTAGATAATACAACATATCAAAATGGCTCAGATAAGCTAGTGACGTGATCTGATTATTAAAAGACATTGTAATGTATATATTAAAATATATATATATTGTAATTGTAATAATAAAAATTAATTAAAACATTTATATTTGTATATAAATATATTGTAAATAAAAACAAATATATCTAAAAAGTATCTAATTATATATCGAAATGTAATATAACTCTGTATATATATATATATATTAAATGTATTATATATACATAGTATATTATAATTTGTAAATATTATTTTTCTATTTAAAAATTGAAATGCATTATAACTCTCTAAGAATATAGTAGATATAGATATATATTGAAATGTATTTAAAAATTAAAACTACGTAGACCCAACAGAACCATGGAAAGTGTGGCCTAAAGCAAAGGAAGAGGTACTAAACAATATTCCTTATCAGTAACGTAAAATAGGGGAGCTCTCCGGCTCTGCGTTTGAAAAGGTTCGGTGCAGCTGACAATTTGCCAGGGTTCGACCTACCCTTGAGCGAGATTATTCGGGAAAAAATCCCCTCTGATTTAATGTTTGATAGGTAATAAAGAAACAACGCACAACTAACCAACAAACAAACTTAAAAATATAAACAAATTTATTAGTTATATTTACATTTTTCCCCAGCAAGTAAAATACATGTTTTAGTCTGACGGACCAAATATTCAGCTATATACATCATAAAATCATATCCCGCTCAGGGTAAAAATTTTCAACCTGGACATAATCAAACAAACAATTTCTTCATATTCATAGAAAACACAAACTGACTGCATCTGCAACACAATTAAAAGCATACGTGACCTGGAGTATACTCCTCACCACGCTAAAAGTAGAAATCAGAAAACGATAAACTTTAAATTCCCAAATCTCTCAGAAGTATTCAAATTCACCCTAACTAGAAAATACAAGTACCCGCAAACAACGAAAATTAGGAAAAAAATACACAAAAAGCACACTGTTCAGAAAAGACGAAGTCAGTGTAAAAAGATAGACCAAAACCGTAGAAGTCCTTTTTCTCTGCTGACAAATAACTAGGGCCTCAAAAGGCTTATTGAAGCAAATATGGGTATGTTAGCTCTGGAAAAGCCATGTAAATGCGAAGAAAAAGGCAGGAAAACACTTACAAAGAGGGCGCCTCTGCTATTTCTCTGGCCCGAAAACTTTGCTCCTGCAACTCCTCCAGCCTCGGAACTCTCTGCCCCTGAAATAAAATACCCTGGGCTTTGCGGCAGGGCTCTGTGAAACACATTGAACTAGCCGCACAAACATCTGGCCCAGTTGAACCACCATATGCAAACATCTGTCCTGCATGCAGGACACTCAGAATACGTACCAAAAACTTAGGCTAAAATGCAACATACACTTAATCGATTAATAACATGAAAGAACAATATTACTTGAAGTGTGAATAGAGAAAATATAACACAAAATGTCAAACCATGTAAAATAAAATATCAATAAATAATATTAATAGTCATAAAACTATACAAAATGATCTTCGAAAACGTACAATTATTAATAAGAAAATGTTTATGAACTTTTTTTTTTATATTTAATAAGTTACTTACTCTTATTTATTTTTAAAATGCTATCCACCTAAACCACTATACTATTTATTTTAAAATGCGATACTTTATTCACCTAAACCATGATAGAGAAATATAAAAAAAGAATGAATAAATAATATCGATTATCATAAAATTATAGCTATATGTATAAAATTAAAATAAATATAACATAAAATGTCAAACCATGTAAAATAAAATATCAATAAATAATATAATAGTCATAAAATTATACAAAATGATCTTTGAAAACGTACAATTATTAATAAGAAAATGTTTATGAACTTTTTTTATATTTAATACGTTACTTTTATTATTTATTTTTAAAATGCTATCAACGTAAACCACTATACTATTTATTTTAGAATGCGATAGTTTATTCACCTAAACCATGATAGAGAAATATAAAAAAAAATGAATAAATAATATCGATTATCATAAAATTATATCTATATGTATAAAATTAAGATAAATATAACATAAGCCCCAAGAGTTAGCTCAATCGGTCAAATCAAGTGCCTCGCCAATGGGAGGTCACAGGGTCGAATCCCGAAA